>CM076611.1:36854424-36916256 GCA_038502775.1 Hippodamia convergens | reverse complement strand
TTTTTTGGGTATGTCTCGTTGGATGGACTAACTATACTATAGCTACATCGTCAGACCTAATGTCACTGCATTTTCTTCTGAGGGGGTGATCTTAAGAAGGAAGAGATTATGGAGCACAGCTGACGAGCATCGCAGAACTGAGAGATAAATGAGGGATAATTTCTGAAATACGAAATATTTCAATGAGGAATGTTCACAGGTATGCAAAATCGATCGAAACTTCGTCACAGTATAACCTATATGTATATGAAATCACTAGTTTTTGTTTCAGTCGAAAAGACCTAGTAGTTCGAATTTTACAACCCCGTGAATATTCAATTCCTCGCGGCGATATGACGTCATACTACATTCCCAAATCGCACTCCGTGAGACGAAAGGCCCTTATATTGGACCCGGCTACGTACTGAACCTCGCAAGTCGTTGGATGTAAAGTGACGTCACACGGATCCATCGAACTCATGTTTATAACTCGATATCTCGGGCGCTATTTGAACTATTCAAATAATTTTTGGACACAATATTTTCATTTTCTACGGAGAATAGGAATATGTAGAAATTGAAAAATGTGAACATTCCTCATTCAACACATTAAATTAAATTATAAAAGAGTTTCTTCGAAGACTGTGTTATTGCCAAAAACGAGATGAAAATCTTTTTTTGCATTTATATTAATGTTTGATCTTTATTGTAAGATCCATTACATCATGTTATTGAAGTACATATTATTCAGTTTTTTTTAAACCATAAATATTTTCAAAATTTCATGTGGTATTATTCTTAATAGACCATACAGAGTTCGTTGTAATCAGATTGTTGAGGAACTTTGAGAAAACAAATAAATAAACAGGGTTTTTCATTTGAAATAAACAGGACTAGCTAAGTTGGACTTGAGCCAATCACGTTGCATATTTAGATTTATCTTAAATAGAGTACCATTGAGCTTGAAAATCGTACGCTATGCGGCATTTTTTAACAACGATTGCGCTTTAGAATGCGGAAAGAAATTATATCGTCGGACTAATTCGTTAACCTCAAATCCATTGTTTTAGAATGGATTTGGCAGGTTCATATATGTATAAACTTAGGGCAGGTTAACGAATTGGTCCGATTCATAACAGAGTCACAGTGAACTAATAACACTGCAGAGTCCACTTCATTCAATTCTATGGTTATTGGTCATTGAAAAGCTGAGAACATAGAGAAATTAATATTTAATTTCTGATTGTAGGTATGTTTTGTTTACACATTGATGCCGATAATTTATCAAAAATTATAATCAGAATATATTATAATTAGACACAGATGATCAAAATTCGAAGGAGAATTTGAAAAGCTGAGATATGGATTTACCACAGCCTCCTCAAGGTATTAGACGATTACTACAGGTCCGGAGAAATTGAAGGTTAAGTTTGTTCAATATTTCAGATACCGAATTGAAGAATATAATAGACAAATTGGCTCAATTTGTTGCTCGAAATGGCCCCGAATTCGAGCAGATGACGAAAAATAAACAAAAAGGAAATTCCAAGTTTCAATTTCTTTTTGGTGGGGAATACTTCAATTATTATCAGTACAAAGTCACAACAGAACAAGCTAGTAAGTGGAGGGTAAAATAATTGGTTATGCAAATAATCTCAATTTGGCATTACAGTATACAAGCAACAGCAAGCTTCTGGTAATTCAAATAGCAATAATTGGAATTCTTCTGTCTTGAATGGTTCAGAAATTGAAACGTTGAAACAACAGCAAGAATCTCTAAGAGAACAAATCAAACAAAGTGAACAGAATTTATCAGCTCAACATGCGGTTTTACTACAGCAGCAGCAAGCACAAGTGGAATTAGCAGTTTCTAAAGCTGAGACGGATGCCCTTCAAATAGAGGCAGAAAATTGCAATATATTTTTGGAAGATATCTATAATTTTCTTCAACCAATTATTGACAACTGTACTAAGGATAGTATCAGTAATGGAAAAAGTTGGATATTACAACATGCAACAAATAGGGAAAAAGCCTTCTGTATTTTACATTGTTTACTGAATAAGTAAGTTTTTATCTTTTTTGTATCAAGATTCTGATAGAAATCAGTGTTTTTTCTTGCAGAGTTATACAAGGGTCGACTTTTCAACAGAAACTCCATGTCATTTACTTGGTTAATGACATTATGCACCACTGGTGAGGAATAATGATTCTGTACTTTGCTAACTTTTCATAAAAACTTAAAATTACAGCGCTAGGAAAAACTCTTCTGATCTGAGAGCTGCGTTAGAGGATACAGTTGTTCCCATGTTCTGCAATGCAAACGTAGGCGCAACAGAGGAACAAAAAATGAAATTAGATAAACTACTTAAATTATGGGAGACCAAACTGAATTTCCTCAACAAAGATCTGATAGAACAAATGAAAAGTCCTGTATTGACATATCAGGAGTACCAGACAAATAAAATGGCTAACTTCAGAAGAAATTAGTAAGTTTTTTTCTCTAATTTGAATAATTAACCTTTGAAATTTTTTTTTTTAGATGTGTTGGCCCAACAGACAAAAACAACTTTTGATAACTATCAGAGTCAACATCAGGCATACGTTTTGCCATGCTATGCAGCAGATTATGGATTTGCAGCAGCAGAAACAGGCCCTGGAGCAACAACAACAGCAGAGTTTGCAGACAAATCAACTTCCTCCACAGGTAAGATTATTCAATATAATTTTACATCATGCTACTTGATGTTTTTTGATTAAATTTTTTTCTAATTCAACATGTCTTCAACTATTATTTGCCCAATGTAATTAATCAATTACATGGTCATTTTTTTTGGTTGCTCACCTCCCTTCTTTAACATTACGTACTGGTTCATGCATCTTGACCAGAGTTCTGAGCCAATTTTCTTAGTGAAAATATACAATTCCTGCCTCTTGCTGGCAGGATATTTAGCTCTTTTGGGGTTCACACAATTACAGTTCTAGGACTGTCAGGATTTTGTGCAGTACGTGTTTCGCGTTTGGGTTTTTTGAGGAATCCTTCAGGACTGACTTGTTTAACGTTCGGATTTTTACAAACTATCCTGGTATAGTCCAAGAACAGTCCGAAAGCTGCTCAACTGGAAATAAAAAAACGAGGGATCTGAATATTACTTTTCATTGATAATTTAATTTTTATTATTTTTTATTATTTATTGGCAGCCATTTCTCTGGACCCTTACGGATCCCTTCATATTTCACTAATGTTTATTTCTTTCTCGTTTTAATCATTGCATTATTTTACATGCACGAACCAATATCAACATTAATAAGCACACACAGGGACACTAGGTGCTGGTAGATTTTGATAAATTTATTAAAAATTGTAGAAATTGTGCAAATAAAATAATTACAAAAAAATCAAATAAGTTTATTGTAACCACCATATTGAAGATACAGTTATATACAGTATTATTTGAAATAATAAACATCAAATTCCACAAGAATTAATTTCCGCATATAGGTATGGACTTATATTCAACAATATTCTATCTATAAAACATTACATTCTCCCCAATTATTATATCAAAAAACTATACATAGTCAAGAAACAAAACATTCAATTTTCTCTCTCCATCATTCAATTTTCATATCGAAATTCTTTATTATTATACGTTCTGTTTTCAATCTAATTTTGAACGTTTTTTTTTAATTTTTGAATTCTTAATTAAAATGGGTAGTCTATTCATTATTCTTGGCCCAAGAAAACAACGCTGTCCTGTCGATTTTTAATCCTGGGTACTACTATGATATTACTCCATTTTCTCCTATTTTTGAATTGATTTAGGCAATGTGATTGAAAATATAGATATCTCAAATCGCAAAGTTCGCTTTCTTTGGACAATTGATCAGTTGGAAATCGATAACCTCTCCCAGTAATTCCTCTTGGCAATTTCAACTCTCTTCAATAAACAAGAGTACATTCCACCCCATGCAATATTTCCATAAATTAAATGATTTTGTACAAGAGCATTATAAACTGTAATTTCATTCAAGGTGTATCGCAAAAAGTTCTAGAAAATTTCTTCTTTGGAACCACTGTTCTAAGCTCGTGAGAGCTTCGTTGCCTGAATATTCCACTGGAGATGACTGTCTATGTAAATTCCTAGATACCTTATATTGTCTTTAACACTTATTTCCGCTTCTTCATTCTGATAATTCATCTTCAATTTCTCATAATTTGGTAGCCTATTTTTCAAACTACTGATTTTGTTTTTTCTCATTGAGTGTTAAATGTTCACTATGAAAGAAAGATATTATATTCCTGATGTCATTTTCCACTTTATCTCTCAGTTCAGGCCATGATCTATTTCTATGAGATATATCAGTATCATCTGCAAGACTCACTACTTTCCTTGATGTTAAATGGTATAAGTCATTCAGATATAGTCGGGGTTCGAGTCTCCGCCAGGGAAGAAATTTTCTGGTATGGAGAACGCGCCGAACCATTCACTGTTGGGTAAACAATTAACAGTGCTGTGCCTAAGGTGGCGTCGGGACACAGTAACAAAGCCTACACAGAACACACCCATCATTCTAACTCGCACAAGCTTTAAGTAGCTTATGAGGGGTTTCACAGAAACCCAGAATGCATGGAAAATACAATACAATACAATATTAAGAATAATAAAGGATCAAGTACTGCGGTACTCCACATTTGATTTTCTGAACATAACTCTGTTATTCACCCATTTTTACTGATTGAAAAGATATCTGACAAGTAATTCCCGAGAAGATCTGAAGCCTTGCCTCTAAAACCCATGTTTTTCTGAACTAGATAATAACTAGCTGACCCAGCAGACTTCGTACTGCCTCAAAAAATGCATCTTTAATATCATAATTAACTATTATGGTATAATACCTTGAATGTGGACATAAAATTGTCCTGTACAGTATGTGTAGCGCCAAACGTTGTCGTCTGGAAACAGCTTTTGAATGTTGGCCAAGAACTGTTTAGAATCATTTACAGTAGAACCTCGATTATCCGAGCTATTGTGGACCGAGCCTACCTCGGATAATCGAAAACTCGGATAATACGGACTTTATAAAATAACTCTGAAAAAATATGATATTTTTAATCAAATTGAGTTTTATTTACGTAAGCAGTTACTAAATAGATAAATAAATACATATATTATATAAAAATAATTTACAAGTATGTAGATATGTTCCTTAAAAAATGACAAGTACAGAGATCTCGCAGAGCGAGCAAAGTTTGACCTTGTGAAATTGAACTATCCTGTGCTATCCACGCGACTCGGATAATCGCGACCTCGGATAAAGCGGGCTCGGATAATCGGGGTTCTACTGTACTATCCCAGAAACTAAAGAGCGAAAGGGATCTGGTGGTGGAACTAATTGTGGCAATTGGCAATTAGATAAGCTAGCTGGCCCGGCAAACATTGTTCCGCCTTAAAGATGAATAAAGTTGTTTTTTTTTTCAAAGGAAATATATTAGGTAAAAAAAAAAATACAAAAGTACAACATATACAGTATGTACAGGGTGATTGTTTATATATTACTCAATAGCTATCTCAGTTAATATTGGTAGTACACAAGAGTTCAAATGGGCAAACTTGCAGTATATTTTATGGGCATTCAGAATTCAGTACTAAGAATTACATTAAGGCACCGTTAACCTAAAAATTCTATGTAAATTGTTGTTTTTCAAATGGCACACCCTGTATTTTATTTTCCTAATCGGTAGAGCTTCTTTCTTCAAATATTTATACATATTTTATTGAGGTTTTTTTCGACAGTTTCTGAAAATTATTGTTTTTTTTTTGTCTAAATCTAAGGCAGCTGTAGAATGCCACTCAAGAATGCTGTGATTTATTTATATCGAAGTTCCATTCTATGTTCTCCTGATAGTCCCTTCTTAACATCATTGCACACTTTTTTATGGGGATATTTGAAATATAAAATGCCCGTCCGCAAAATATTGAAGAAATTAAATTCAGAATAGAAGAATAAATTGAGAACCTCAATATATTCCATAAATGTTGAGGAAAATGTTTAAAAACTTTAAAAAACAGAAAAAAAGAAATCGACTGTCTAGAAGTAAATAGGGGTCATTTGAATCCCTAATTTAACTTTCAGTTAACAAATAAATAATATAAATATCATTATCAACGGTTCCTTTGATATGAAAAAATCGCATCGGTCTCGTGTGGCATTCCACAACTGCCTTTGATTTAGAAGAAAATATCTATATTTATAGAAAACTCCCAGAGATACTCTCAATAAAGTGTATTTGAAATCAGAAGAAAGAGCTCTACTGCTGTTAACCGGAGCGACATCTATTGGCGTTATTCGCAAGAAAGAAAATTATTTCCTATATTTTTTTCTTATTCATCAAAATTTTCAGGGTTTTATGGTATTTTATGTTGACCCCGCCGTAGAAGAATCCAACAAAAAAACTTTCATAAAAAACAGTTCATCCAATCTTGAGTTATAAATGGTGTAACCAACAATATGGCTGACTGAGTTTTATATATTAAGATTCACTGTGACATACTGAGTCGAATGCCTTAGCAAGGTGTTAACATATGGTTATCTTTGCTTTCAGCAGCAAACGTCCAACAATCTGATACCGCTGGACACTATCCAGCAGTCCATCCAGCAGCAAGTAGCCGCCCAGACCACCCCCAAGACAACTCCCGTCCGATTAACGCCCCCCAGACGAACGCTCCTCCCCCTCCAGCGCCACCGAAAACTTCATGTCGACCATCCGTCCCCCCGCTCCTATCGCCCAACCTCCTGCAACAGCAGCAGAACAACAGCATGGATCATCAGTTTTCTCAGCCGCCTCCCGGTTTCTTCCCCCCGCGGCGGTATTCCCCGACTTCTCCAAGCCACCTCCAGGATTCCCGCCAAAGCCGGAACCAGTGGAAGAGCTGGTGCCAACATTCGCCTACTACGACCTGCCCGCGGGACTCATTGTGCCCCTGATTAAGGTATTTTTTTTCACCGGCGGTTACATACTCATTTTAGCTTGTAGATTTATCGCAGTCGAGAGGTTTACATTTTTCTTGCATAAGCTTAACGGTACAGTACGATGAGTTTGCGATTGGAATATTCATCGTAGGTTTGGTTGGGCTGTTTCATTCATTTAATGAAATCTTAATTTTTCTCAGGGAACCATATTTGTGATCGGACTCATTATATCCATTGTTAGTATAAATGAGACACCTTGAATCTTTGTACATTATATCTCAAACCTAACTCCAATTGAACCAAAGAAATGTTTATAGGTTCCCACCTAAGGGTCATACCCCTATTACAGCTCCCTGTAATCATTCATCATTCAGTATCAACATATTTATACTCAATACTGTAATCCAGCTAGTCTTCAACTTCAACGATGCAATGAAGCATACTGTTTTTATGTCTTCCAATTGAAGAGTTTAAATTCAAAAGGGTCTAAGTGCCACTTTCACGAAATTTTAGATTTCATTTGTTATGGGGTGTATGTGCCAAGGCCAATAGCCTACGAAACGGTTCATGTGCCATCTGCTTCAGGCAGTCATCATTTCTGATGAAAAAAAACAATTTTTTTAACTTCTTTCATTAGTTTGAGGGCCGGTTTCACAAAGCTCTAAGTGTACATTAAAAAAACTTTACCTAAATTCGAATCAATCGAATCACCCGTTTTGAAATTTCAACGAATCGGGATGGCTCCAATAAATTTGACGGTACAATCAAAGTTTTGTGAAACCAACCCTGAGAGATGTTTATTTAATATCTCAGTTCGATTTTTTTGGCACTTAGACCCTTTTGAATTTCCACTCTTCAATTATATTTATTATTAACTAACCTTAAATAAATATGACAGTTCCACAAACTGTCTTTTACTGTTGAATTTCTGGTGATGACAGATACGTACATGCAATGATAATTTATGTGATCGAATATAAAATTCACTGCCAGAAAACTCAGCCATTTAGTTACTGAACTTTTATGACTGTATTCAAGGGAGTTTTGCCTTCCTCTTCCTTCTGTCGATTGGCAACCTGTTCAGAGTTTGTTTAGGCAGCCTTAAGCCTCTATTCAAAAACTCGTCCTAAATGTCCCGACCACCTCACCCCCATAATTTGTCAGATCTGGTTCTTATTCACGTTCAAATAATTAATCAGCAGTACTATGCTTTTGTGAGATTCAGTTAGCTACAGGAGACTGTAAAATACAATTGCTTCGATAATTGTTTGTTCTATATCATTCTACACATATATGTATTATTAAATTTTCATCCATGCTACTTTCATTTTCAATTCTAAATTCTTGGGTTTTGTAAAATACTTTTAAATTCTAACTCAAAGTGATAAATTGCATTCAACACTCGAATTAGGAATTCCCTAATTTCGCAGTTCATATTATTTTGAATGAGTGAAAGAAAATTGTGTCAACATGTTTTTTCGCAGTAGTCTCAAATGTTTCCGATTGAGAATTTCTCGACAAAAATGTGAAAAAATTGAGCCCGATTATTGGTCTAGCAATTTTCTAGCTTAATTTTCACCAATCCAATGAAATTCGTCTCTTATTTCAATTTATATGGATGAATGTCAAAAATGCCCAATTGACAAATGCACCAGATAATGGTTTCTCTCAAATGTTCCTAGTTTCCGGGAACTTTTTCAATTTTTTCTTTCATGAGAATCTTTTCCTGACAATTGCAACAAAAAAGAATTAGCGTCCACGCTTGATACGTGGATAACATATACAATGCATTTATTTTGATTATTTGGAGGTATTGCATTTTATTTAATTAATATTTTTCATTCGACTTGTTGAAATGTGGGGAGTATCGTAGCTTTCCTGAGCATTAGGAAATACAATTTATAAAGAGGATGAAATAGCCCAATTACCTCTCAAAAACATTGTACCATTGACATACCAGGATATTTACCCCTTTGGAGAAGCAGAAGATTTTGTGTTTCACCTTTTCTACTGAAACTTGGGTTCTCCTTGCTTGATTTGTTTGGTTGTACCTTTTATTCAAGTGTCTTGTTTTATTTTTCCGGAAGTGTTTTTTTCGAAAATGAAATAAGTTTTCCAACGTACCTTTGTCCCTGTATAAAGTTTCCAATAGTATTTCCCATCTCACTCTCATCTAACCAACTTCATGTATTTGTTGATCTCTTTCGATATCTTAAATCAAGCTTAATTAGTTGTTTTATCTCTATCAACTGTATTGATCATATTCCGAGGTTGCATAAAGACTTTGATTTATAGAGTGAACCTACGAAGGTCTTAGTCTCCTGGCAAAGTTGCTTTGTTCTACCATCTCTCCCAACCTTTTTGTTGATAGCTTGTCCTACTCCACCATAGTGAGTTGGTTGTATTATTCGTACATAGAACTATAATGAACATAGAACTAAAAGATCATTTTAGGTACCATCCAAAATTGCAAAGAATTTCTTCTAGCAAAATGTAACACAAGTATTCTGAATATTCAATGTCCAACGCCTTCAGAAAAAGGATCTTTCAATATGATTCGATATGATCTCCTTCGAGCAGCCTGAAAATGAATATCGATTAAAATCAGGCTCCGCCAATGCTATTCTCGAGTAACACCTCTGAATTTCTCCTAAAAGCATGGTTTCTTGTTACATATTTTTCACTGTATTCTTATTGATTGTATTAAATAACCTTATAATGCACCTTGCCTTTATCAAGGCATCGCATGACATGTTTAATACTTTGAACCAATCCGCTTTTAGTTGGAAGACACTTCGTATAAACCGTTAGATCCAAAAGATATTAGGTTACCGCCTCCTGCACCTCCCAGCGAGAGACTGATTGCTGCGTTGGAAGCATTCTACGCTCCCCCACGCACGAGAGACCCAGGGATAGGTAAGTTACGAACTAAAAAGAACGTTTTTGATGTGAAATTTGTAGGCAGTCATTTTATTTTTTCGAAATATTTTGCGTAATTCATACATTTGGAGTGAAATTCTCATGAAAATATAACTCTAGGTATTGGATAAACTGAGTACTTTACTCGCTTTTTCTCTGGATGCAGTCAGATTCCATGACAAACCTCTCTTCGAATTTTTTATTTGTTGCGTAATTTTTCACTTATTCAACAAGACATATTTTCCAATATATCCCTTGAAAAAATATAGGACCAAGGTTATTTTTCATCGAAGTCATAACTACTTCTCATTCGATCAAGAATATTGAGAAGTAGAAAAAATATTTCCTAGGTTATTCGTCCTCCATTATACAGGTCATTCAAAATTTGTATTGTTGGTTCAATAGTGGAAAGTGATTTTTTCTAAGAAGAAACTGCATATTGTCAATTATGATGGAAAACAATCTAAATTCTATTCATTTCATATATCTAAAATTTTTAGTAGATGGGTGATCAAAATAAAAGCTTATATGGAATAGGGTGGAAAAGTTTCATATACTGTATGAGAATCACCCCAAAATGTTGCAATCGTGTGAATTTCTATTCAAAACTCTTACACATTTCTTCATGGAAATATTTAGAATTTAAAATCAATGTAATATGTTGAAGGAAATAATTTAGAGTTTATCACTTAATAGTACTAATATAAATATATATCTTTACTTGGTAAATACTGAAACTGATTGAATTTAGTTGGCCATCTGGCATAATGAAAGAGTTTCATGCAGAAACCCTCTTCCCTAAATTCCCTGAACTGTGATGAAACCTCCATTGGAATTGGATATTTAGTTCAGGCGTTTCTAGAGAAAAAAGAAAAACTTTGAGTTTTATTCAATAAGAGGGTTTGTTTATCTTCATTGTTTCCATAACATAGTCTTTTCCCCTAGACTAGACATCGTTCATGACATACGAAACTGTTTCCATTCATTGTTTAAACGTAGGCCGATATATTGGTATAGTGATTATTGTTTTCATTACTATCATTATTTTGCATTGTGTAACAGCGAAGGGTGGGAGAAACTAGGTTTGTATGAGTACTACAAAGCGAAAAACAATGCAAAGAAGGAAAAGGAAGATCAGATCGCCAACGGTCTGAGGGAGAAATCGAGGTCTCCGAGTCCCGTGATGATACCTACCACTAAGGAACCGTCGCCGCCGAAGAGGAGGTATACCAGCAAGTCGCCTTCGCCTCAACCTGCGAACTACACCCCGCACCGCAGCACAAAGAAGTCCAAGTCTCGGTCAAGGTCCAGGTCGAGGTCCAGGAGCCCGAAACGTAGGCGCAGATCAGGCAGAAGCAGTCGCAGGAGAAGTGTTTCAAGGTCCCAATCCAGGTCGCCTGTTAGGAGATCGCCAACGCCGCCTCACGTTCATGGTTTCGTGTAAGTTTTCTTTAATTTTAATGTCGATTCAAATAGCAGAAATAAGAAAGGTTATTAGGCGAGTCAAAACAGCACTAAAATATGCAAAGTAAGAAATAGTATAAAGGACTAATAAACAAAATTAAATAGGAACTGAATAATGATCCAATCGAACACAACTCTTTTATCATCTTACTCTTACTTACTAATTATCCTCCCACGTACAGAGGCGTTATCCTTATTTTTATAGGCGTTCCCCATGGTAGCCATTCGGGACCTCGCTCAATTATTTATGAATATGAGTAGGCAGGGTCGGATTCGAAATTGTGAAGAGAATTAATAAACGAATATCATAAAATTCATCAAATAAGTCCCAAACACCGAATAAGTTAACAAAATCGAATTAGTATTAGTAAATATGATTACCTATAAAATATAAAGTGTATTGGAGATGAAACAGCTGAAGAAGAAATCGTGAATTTTCCAGTGGTCTTCCTTATTGTCCTCAGATAATGAATCTGCATTTAGATGAATTATAATTGGAAATATTTGATGCTCATCCAACTGTTTTTTTCTTATTCCAATTTGATAAGTTTTCGAGTATAGACATTCTTTAATCATTCAAAGCATCTTTCCATGTATCAAATACACCCTCCTCATTGTATCCATTTTTTCCTATATTTTTGTCATAAAATATTGTGCATCGTGCTCAAATCAGCTCAATTGCATTAATAGTAAGAGAGCTAGTAGTGAACGGTTTGCCTGTAAGGCTTGAAATGCTTAAAGTGGTGGTTCATAGCATGCTGACGACGAAAATCATCGCCAGACACCCTTTACCCATGCATGTCATCAACCCCTATATCTTTGAAAGTGTAAAAAAAATAAACTTGTTCCTGTAAGCTTGAAACTTTCATACGATTTTTTCATCATGTGGTACAGTTGTTTCAAGCGTAGTACACTATGTCCCAAATTGGTAGAGAGTGCACTATATCTCAGCTATTATTGAAGATAGAGACATGAGGTTCTCGCGACTCTTTGTCACTTTTTTGTAAATTTTTAAATCCACAAACAGAAATATTCCATCTACTCTTGTTCCTGGAATACAGGGCGAAACAATTCAAACGAAACAAATTCCGGTGGAGAATATACTAGCCAATGTTGAAGCAGCTATTCGGTCTTTACCTGAGACTAAGGCTCAAGAAGTGAGGACTGAAGCCTCCAGAATTATCAGGAAGGCTAAACCATCAAAAAGTAATATAAATTTCAGGGAATACAAAGCCATGAAGAATCTCAATGAGGGCACATCCATTGTGACCCTTCCAGCTGATACAGGAAGCTCGACGGTAGTAATGGATTCCGCAGACTATGATTTCAAAATGAGGGAGCTCTTAGAGCCTTCGAACTACGGAAAACTCAGAAGAGATCCTACCTCGTCCAAAATCAAACAAACAAAGGCTCTTATAAAAGTTTCATCTCTCGTTGAAGAAACTTAAAAAACAATATGTAAGAGTGAAGCAAGAGCTCCGCGCATATACGGACTTCCGAAAATTCACAAGGACAGTGTTCCATTGAGATCAATTGTTAGTACCATCGACTCGCAAACATACGACTTAGCCAAAGTTTTAACGACGATGTTGAGACCTTATGTGGGAAATACGGAATCCTTTGTCAAGAACTCTACTCAGTTTGTAGAAAAGCTGCACAACATCGAGTTGGGACCAAACGACCGACTCGTTAGTTTTGAGGTTGTGTCTCTGTTCACAGTGAACTACGTGTCGGAGAGATTCCCGAATGACATAGCAAAGCTTTTCGAACTTTGCCTAACATCTAGCTCATTTCTGTGGAAAGGCCAGTTTTATGAACGAATAGACGGTGTCGCCAAGGGAAACCCTCTAAGTCCTGCAATTGCGAATTTCTTCATGAAAAAATTCGTTTGGAGTCACGGAGATGAAGAATTGCAAGCCTTCTTAACCTACAACAGTGGGCACCCAAATATTCAATTCACAATGGAAATTGAAAAGGATGATGCACTACCATTTCTAGACGTCTTAGTAATTAGGACGCAGGGTTTATAGAAAACCAACCCACACTGACAGATATCTACATAAGGAGACCAATCATCACCCCGAACAGAAACGAGGAGTTATCAAAACACTCGTAGAAAGAGTCCGACGATTATGCGAGCCGGAATTTCTGGAAAATGAACTTGAACATTAACAGCATACATTAATCGCCAATGACTATTATGCCGAAAAAATTCAGATGATAACACATCACAAATCACACCTAACGAAGAGCCATCTCACCATACATCGCCAAGGTCACAGATATAATTGGTACAATACTGAAAAGGCACAACATCGGAACCGTTCATAAGCCGACACAAAAATTTGGCCAAATGATCAAAACAAACAAAGACAAAGTCGACCCACTTTCACAAGCCGGTATTTACAGGATACCTTGTGACTGCGTCAGAGTCTATATTGGCATAACAAAGCGAAATATCAATACGAGAATTAAGAAGCACGAACGATACTGTCGACTGAATCAGAAAGAAAAATTAGCAGAACGCATGCTCTATCAGATGGACACAACATAGTTTTCTCAAAGGCGGAAATTATTTCCAATATCAAAAGTTACTATCCCAGGCTGAACATGGAAGCCATTGAAATTTATAATCACAAAAATTACATAAACAGAAAAGAAGAGACCCCTTCTTGCATAGCTCCTGGTTACCGACCTTAGAAAAAACAAAGATAAAGCCGACACGAAGCGGGAGCGATGGGCCAATCAGACATCGCTCACGTAAACTCACCACCTTTTCCCGCCATAAGAGAATTCCTGTGAAGATGCCTACCGAAGTTGTAAGCGAAACGTTAGGTGAACTTATTCCCAATAGACCACGGCCAGTAAACCTGGAAGACTCTTTTAATATCAAAAACAATGCTTTGAAAAAAATTTTAAGCTACGCCACTGACTCCTACGTACGTACGTGATATCATTATCAGCAGTTTTCATTTTTTTCTTTCTTTTACAGGGCCCGAGAAATAATAACATGTTCAAAAAGTGCACATATTCATTTTCGCCCTGTATTTCATAAACAAGAGTTGTTGGAATATTTTTGTTTGTGGATTTAGAAGTTTTACAAAATCTTGACACAGAGTCGCGAGAACCGCATGTTTCTATTATCAATAATAGCTGAGATATAGTGCAGTCCCAACCAATTTAGGAGACTATGGGTCGGTTTCACAAACCTTTAATTATGCGATTAAAAAACCTTACGTAAATTCGAACCAATCGAATCACTCGTTTTGAAATTTCGAAGAATCCCGATGGGTCCAATTAATTTTACGGTACAAACAAACTTTTGTGAAACGACTATACTATATGATGAAGAAATAAATGATAACTTATCAGATAATAACAATAATAGATGTTTATTTGAAAAAAAAAGCTTCATACAAAATGAACAAGAAAACAATTATTTTTAATTTAATTAATAATAAAACTTCCTTCAGACGAACACATATACAGGGTTGGGATAAAGTATGGAACCAAGTAAATATCTTTTAAACGATAAGACCGATATTTATGAAAATTTGCAGGTAAGTGCAATGGAACAAAACGCATCTGATGTACATTTTTTTGATAATAATATACTTCTGGTTTAACCGGAAATGCCATCAACTTCTTTAATTTAAATGGGACACCCTATATATTTTCACAGATTTTGAAAGAGCTTGTTATTTTGAATTCATACATACTGAGTTTAGTGTAAAAAAAAATGTAAAAACGAGGAATAACTCACTGTTAGTAGAACAATAGATGTACATTCCATTATTTTAGAATAATGAGAAACAAAATTACTTCAAATGTTCAAAATGCTCGCCGTTTACTTGCTGACAATATGCCATCCTATTAACAAATTCTTCACTCTTTCCAAGACTTCTCCACGTATTAGTTCACATTCATCAATAATTCTTTGTCTCAATTCCTGTAAGTTTGTTGGTCGTCTAACGTAAACACGTAATTTTAGATAACCCCAAAGAAAAAATCTAACGGGCTAAGATCCGGAGAACGAGCAGGCCACTCTATGAATCCTCTACGTCCAATCCATCGATTTGGAAAATTCGCATCTAGAAAATCCCTAACCCATCTATCATAGTGGGGAGGTGCTCCATCTTGTTGAAACCAAATATTTTGTGGTAATTGCCAATTCTGTTGAAGTGCAGGAATAATTTCGTTATTTAGTAGATCCAAATACTTGTCACCATTGAAGATTCCTTCGATGAAAAATGGGCCTATAAGCTTATTTTCGACAATTCCCATCCAAACATTTAACTTCTGTGGATGCTGGGTATGTGCTTCATGAATCCAATGAGGATTCTCATTTGACCAATACCTTGAGTTGTGGCGATTAACTGTTCCATTTAAACAAAAAGTTGCCCCATCGGAAAAAACTATGTTAGAAGCAAAATTTTCGTCGACATTACAGATGTCCATTGGCCGTTCGCAAAATTCCAGCCGTCGGTCAAAATCATCGTATGACAATTCTTGAACCAACTGTACCTTATACGGATGATACTTTTCACTTTTTAATATCCTTCCTACAGAACGTCGACTGATACCATGGTTTAGTGCCAAATTTGTGGTGGAAGTTTGAGGTGATTCTTCCAAATCGATTGCAATATTTTGTTTAACAGTTTCGTTCGTTGCAGTCCGCGGTCTTCCAGGTTTTAACAAATTTTTTACCATCCCAGTAGTATTAAAACGTCGTAATGTTTTAGTTACTGGTTACTGTTGAGCGTGATATAGGATTTCTCTCCGGATGCAAATTATTAAAAATATGACACACTTCTTCATGAGTTCTAACACGATCACCATAACCGATCATCATTAAAATTTCAATATGCTCTTTTTCACTTAATTGAACCATTCTAAATTGTTCAATTTATTTCCGTCAATTAGAATTTGAAACTTGAAGAACAAAAGACGTACTAAACAGTACTTGTTTATTTATTACTATTCATACAAACAACATCAATTAGTTTATCTAAATAGTTTTTTGCTCTAACGCAAAAAACTCAAAAGAGGTTTGGTTAAAGTGCTATATTCCTCGTTTTTACAAATTTTTTTACACTAAACTCAGTATGTATGAAATAATAATATAAAGGGTGTCCCATTTAAATTAAAGAAGTTGATGGCATTTCCGGTAAAGCCGGAAGTATATTATTATCAAAAAAATGTACATCAGATGCGTTTTGCTCCATTGCACTTACCTGCAAATTTTCATAAATATCGTTCTTTTCGTTTAAGATATTTACTTGGTTCCATACTTTATCCCAACCCTGTATAAATTTCAGCCTTACAGAAAAAAGTTAATTTTTGTTCATATTTTACACCCTCTTCGATTCGCCTGGAAGGTACTTGTGCTCATCGAAATCGCCTGTCAATTTTTTTTTTAACTTCAAAAGTTAATTTTTTAAATTTTCATCCACACTTTCACAGATATAGGGGTTGATGACGTGCAGGGGTGAGGGGTGCCAGGCGATGATTTCCGTCCTCAGCATGCTATGAACTACCACTATAAGAATATCTAGCCTTACAGACAAACCGTTACTCGGAGGGTTCGCTAGCAAGCTCTTGGACTATAAACTGACAGTGGGTAGTAGTCGAAATATAGAATAGAGAGTTGAAATGCTTCCACGAACGTAGACGTAGACGTTATAATTGACATATACACATGCGCATTCGTCAATTTTTAACGTCTTCGTTAGAGTCAGCTTAACGACCGACGTACACTAGCGTCCTTTCACGTATACCCTAAACGCCAACGTACGTTACACGAACGTTAAATGAATCTTCCCGATGAGTTTGAATTTTGACATAACTTTCTCCTAACCTGTTTAGCTTTGCTAGTTCGTAGCCTAGCTTTTACATCGCGGCACATCAACTCTCTTTTCACCGCAGCACGTGAACGTTATATTTGACGTTATTTCTCACGTCAACGTTCACATTCGGGCTTACGTGCTGTGCGCACTTCAACTCTCTAATGTTCCATTTTACATTAGATACAATTAACAGCTACTCATGTGCAGTTTACAAATATTAACGTCGGCCAGATTTTAACGTTTACGTCAATACGTAAGTTTAGGGCAGTTGAAAAGTAAAGAAAACACGTGAAAACCATAGAACATTGCGACTATATTCGCATATCTGATCTGAACTAATTTCACAAGGAGTTACTTTAATTACGTAAAGCTTGTGTTTATTGTGGTTCCAATTTGAGTTCAACGGCTTTGTGGTGAACGTTAGAACTTCGTAATTATGCGTATTCGGAAATAAAATGGATAAGTCAGACGAAAAACAATGCGAAGATATTCGAAATGGGGTTTTAGGAAATAATTTCTACCAGTTCAATGTAGAAAGTTAATTATTTTTATTGTTAACACTTTTACATGACCAAGGCCACATTTGATTGAGGAGAGATGAATATGAACATTGAGTCTCATCAATGTTTTGTTGCATACCTCGCCACCCCAAAACATCAAGTCTATGATATCTGTATATTTATACTAGTCAGCTCTTATGTGCTTTTCATCAACATAACAGATGAAATGTGGCCGAAAGTTATTGAAGATAAAGGGTTGACAATATAATACATTTGACTGTAATGCATCGGTCCTTTCTCAAAATACCAAGTTGAATGATTCCTTCTTATGTCACAGAGTGTTATAACGACATATCTGATACTTAATGAATATTTCACTTGCAGCGGCTCCAGCTACATGAGGAACGAAGTGCAAGAGTTAGACCCGTCAAACAAAGGCCACCAAATGCTCAAGAAAATGGGATGGGGTGGTAGTGGTCTTGGTGCCAACGAACAGGGTATAGACACGCCCATTTCCGGGGGTGATGTTCGTGATAAGCAGGATCAATTCAAAGGCGTCGGTTGCAACATGAACGATCCTTACGAAAACTTCAGGAAAAACAAAGGGGGCCGCCTTCATTACACGAATGAAAGCCAGGGCGGAAGAAAGGGCCAACGAGAACAAGATCATGGATTTCACGGATTATTAAGTTACTTTTTTCCTTCAGAAACCGATCGAAGTGTTCTGTGTCAGTCCTCTTCAAGTTCATCTGTGGTTTGAAAACGCGAATGGAGACAATGAAAACTTGAGTTCTTCTCCAGTTTATCTACCTCCTATCCTTTCGAACGATTTTTTTTTTCTGTTTTGCGTATGGCGAGCGCATGACTAATAATATATACGTATATTAATTGCCAGTTAGAATTTTCAGTTCGTATTTAATTTTTTCGAAATCTTATGACAGTACAATTAAAATGAAAATATAGTCATCGAAATCTTGAATATGATATTCCAGTGTAAATAATTGGTTGATGTAAATTTGTAATTAAATGTCAAAGACTCATTCGAAATAAAGTATGTTAAGTAAAGGTTAAGATTTTTTATACGACCGTGCGGTTAACCCACTTTCCCGTACTCATTTCAGTTTAGAAAGTGTCATTTTTCCGCACCCCTGCGGGAAAGTATAAGCAGGGGTTGTTTCCGTACACTTTCATTAAAGAATAAACTGAATTATGATATATCTCTATGAATCGACCGTCAACGATGGTAACGACATGTAGTATTCATGTGTATTATGTATAATCATGGAATGTTTAGTATGTTGAAATAAAATATATATTTTCAATGTGGGGTCGTAGAAAAAATAATGTTCCTATCTTGTGCAGAAAGTATCTTTCCTGTACTCGATTACGTACGGAAAAGTAAAACTTTCTGCACTTGATAGGAAATAACTATTTTAATATCCCAGTAACTTGCTAATTCCATTATAAATTTTTGTTATTATTATTTTTTATAAGCTGAAAGCTTGTGGTGTCAGTCAAATAGAGAATTTACTCTTCAAGAGCCTCATCTTATTGACCAACCTTTACGAAGAGTGTTAAAGGGACCTAATTAAGTGCAAGAAAATATTTTTCCGGGTAAACAAATTATCACTGTTTTAAAAAACTAATTTATCTCCACAAATATAAACTACATAATTTATATTCACAAACTAATTTAATTTATTTGCACAATTATTTACGTTCACCAAGTGAACTATCGAAGTCGATAGTTCCAACTGCGCTCTATTCTCGTTCCAATTCTTCCCCGACTCTACAGGGCTATGCCGCCGCTTTATATCCGTACGCCAGTGTTCTAGAAATGATCAGATATCAATGGAATTGGAATACGCAAGCTGTGATTAGAAGGGTCGGAAGGCTTCAAGAAAGGAGACAGCCTGTCTCAGACAGGTGCGGCGCACATATCTGAGCGGAAATATTCGATTTATCAAATCATTCGGATTACCGAATTCATATTGAATGATATGCATAATCCGAACACATTTGAATTATAGATTCATATCTAGAGAAAAATTGGCGCGTATAGGGCTCTCTGTAGTATTCACTGCATCTTCAAAATCAAAAAATTCCACACTGCGCATTTTTTCCTGGTCCAAGACCTTTTTCAGTTCGCGTTACATAGCGAAGAATTTCATCCTTCTTTTTTTTATGTCCGACTTCTCAACACCAAACTGTTCTGTCATGAAGATCCAGCCTTTTTCTATAAGGTTAGGGTAACATGCTTTCGTTCAGAAGCCATGATTCAAACTGAATATGCAGACAAATATGTGCATTTATCATACGCCTCGCAAAAGAACAAAATGGCGGTCGTTCGGATTGCAGAGTTAAAGATGTTGTACATATATCATTTTACCAATTAAGGCCGAATGTCTGTAATCTTTTACTAGAATTAATAATACGATAATTTTAAATAAGATTATGTCAATTAAATTAGAGATATAGTGGAGAGAAGATTGAGCTTCAACCTGCAAGAAGTGGTTAAAATTGAAGGCCGCCATTTGTCTGGCGATATACCGTATTTTCGAAGGTGAAGCTTTTTTTACAGGCTTCGAGAAAATCAATACCAAAACAGCCCATGAATTGAAAAGTGCTCAGAAGAATTCTGCCTGTGGTTTTTTAATAACCAAGATTTAACAACATCCATGCAGGGGCACGTGAAGTTCAGAAATTGGAGAAGAATATAATATATTCAATTTTGTTTTCGTTATTGTTTTCTATTGCAAATAAGATTTCCGATAAATTGGCCTCTTATTTACTTATTACAATACATAATGAATAGCAAAAATGTTCACCAACGAAATTTTTCGTATCTGGCTTATGGAGACCACGAGCTCTTCCCATACAAATTGGATGAGCACTTGTCTAAGCTCAATCTATTCTCTTCAATATTCGCGTTGACATACTCAGGCGTTTTTTTTCTTCCAATTTTGACTGCAATTGATATATTGAAGTAGCATTCGGATTTTCGCAGTCGCGGTCTGGCAATCGCAGCGGGGCTTCGCGAGGATTAGAAGAATTGAGAAAAAGAAAATTCTTTGCCTTCACGAAGGCACATCGAGAACATTTTTGAAACATAGATGAATTCAAAATAGTAATCATCGAAATGAATACCATTTTCAATTCCCAGGCTCAGAGTTCTTTTATCATGAGGTTGTAGGAATGATATTAGATTTTGTCACTGAGATGAGAGATATACCGATTTCGGCCTTGTTGGGCCTCATCAGTATCCCGCACATTTCAGGACAAAATCTTCATAAAAAACTTCAGAATTTATTAGCAATTGGTTGTGAAGTAATGAGTAAAATATTACAAAGTACTAAGGTGGTGACATCCAATTGCGTCAAAATGAAGTTTCACATCTCCAATCAAATGCAAAAAAAGAAATCTGTACTTCCTCTTTCACTGAATGAGATTTTAGCAGTGGCTCTATTCAGGGCCCGCTTGCTAGTTTCTCAAAGTGATGGAAACGCCCAATTCTTTTTGTGACTGTGAAGCCTGATGTTTTTAAGAAAAGAAAATTCTTTGCCTTTACGAAGGCACATCGAGAACATTTTTGAAACATAGATGAATTCAAAATAGTAATCATCGAAATGAATACCATTTTCAATTCCCAGGCTCAGTGTTCTTTTATCATGAGGTTGGAGAAATGATATTAGATTTTGTCACTGAGATGAGAGATATACCGGTTTCGGCCTTGTTGGGCCTCATCAGTATCCCGCACATTTCAGGACAAAATCTTCATAAAAAACTTCAGAATTTATTAGCAATTGGTTGTGAAGTAATGAGTAAAATATTACAAAGTACTAAGGTGGTGACATCCAATTGCGTCAAAATGAAGTTTCACATCTCCAATCAAGATGAAGATTTTGTCCTGAAATGTGCGGGGTGCGGGATACTGATGAGGCCCAACAAGGCCGAAACCGGTATATCTCTCATCTCAGTGACAAAATCTAATATCATTTCTCCAACCTCATGATAAAAGAACTCTGAGCCTGGGAATTGAAAATGGTATTCATTTCGATGATTACTATTTTGAATTCATCTATGTTTCAAAAAGATTAGAAGGACCCAGATATGCCTATTGTCCTTTAAAAAGGACAGTCGATAGTTCCCTGTAAATCGTGTGGCTATGGAATTTTGAACACTCCACCCTAGGTGTCTTCACTGTAGGAACTCTGCCTAGAGTATTCTTTAAAGTTATGAAGCCGTTTTAGCCAATTAAATTGTGTTGTTTACTTGTGAGAGATTGTTTCAGGAATGTCTACTAATGGTATGCAGTATGCGCAATGCTTGAAATTAGCAAAGTGATTTTTATTTCATAGTGGACAATAATATTTATCAGATAGAGGTTAAACTGCATTAACAAAGCCCTGAGAGTTACGATCGAATCAACTTGAAAAAATTATTACCTACCTATAAGGATTTCAACATTCATGTTTGAACATGGCTGTCCTTTTAAAAGGACGATAGGAATATGAGTATTGAATTTCGACTTCTAGGATTTCCAAGGGCTTAACACTTCATGTGGTTTTGTCTTCTGTAGAAGATGATGCCGATGAAAAAAATTTGCAGGAATCTCAAATTACCATACTTTCTCCTCTGAACTGCAATAATGACCTCACCGATGAAGATTCTGGCGAAGAAAATGAAGTTTCAATTGACAACCTTCCAGGTAGTCAACTTGTGACAGAAGCGGAATTTGAGTCGATACATTAGTTCATATAGAACTAACATCCGCGGCAAAAAATGGTATTTCACCATTATTTGCTATTGTTTGGACATCATGGCACAAAATGCATGGCAACTACATGGGTTGCCGAATGGTGAATTGGAACAACTGGCCTTTCGCAGAAGGATTGTACTGGCACTTCGGGAATCTAACTCTGAATCCAGAAAACGTGGCAGGCCATCCAGTCTTGAGAACGTCGATTCACGATTTGATAGGATTGATCACCTCGTGAGTTCCCAAGAGAAGCAGACACGATGCCGTGTGTGTTATAAAAAAGTCAAAACAAAATGTGTCAAATGTGATGTGGCACTCCATATTAAATGTTTTATAAGATATCACAAGCAACAATCATAAACACATTCATTATAGAATGTTTTATGTTATTTTTTCGAAATATATTTATTTTGGTTCCAATAAAAATTTTGCAATATGTGTTCATATTTATATCGCATTTTCCTATTGTCCTTTTAAAAGGACACCCTATCTAATCTATATTTTGCTATTTTTGAAGAAAGTTGCAGAACTAATTCATCAGACTGATGCATTTAAAACATGTTTCCTTAAAAAAATTATCCGATTTCGAAAAAAAAAAATTCAGGCATATCTGGGTTAAGTACAGAACTATTATAACTAGCGATTTGTCAACTCAACAACTGAAATAATCATAATTAAGGCGCGAAGTTTAATCAGCGTTGTCTACCAAGGTATATAGAGTTCAGAGTTGAGTTGCAGACACTATATCAGCACCCCAGAGTTAAAGTGTGTTACGTCAAAAAATCAAAATTAGTATTAAGAAAATTTGTCGGTTCCAGTATTGTTTAAAAAAATGTTTACTGCCATTATTTGGTGAAATGATGTACCTAGAAAGTTGAAACTGTGTTTCACTAGCTAGAATTCACTAAGTCCCAATACACACACACACACACACCGGTTTCGTGCCGGTCATCCAAACCGCACGCTGATGCTGATTGGTGAATGGGACCTTGCATTCACGCCGGCACCAATCAACGTTCGATTTGGACCACCGGCATGAAACCGTCCGACCAAAAACCGGTGTGTAGAGAGAATCCAATATTATAGATAAGGCGTGTCTGAAAAAATGTGACTTAACACACTTTACCCCTGAGGTGCCGATATGTTTCTGAATCATCATATTTATCATCAGCGCATTCAGACATTTTCTAAATGACTTCGGAATTACTAGATGGCGCCGCGTCAGTGTGGTGGCTTTGTTCCGAATATTTCTTCTCTATCTTTGTATATAACATTTATTCTCTGGAGATTAGTTGAAGGAGTTGATGAATTGGTTTTTTAATTCAAATGCAACTTTGAATGAATACGTCTATGGAGAATGAAGCGGGACCTATGTCTATGTGGACAAATATGAGATTGTGTCAGAACAAAAGAGTGGACTAAAACGCCCTCTATTATCCAACTCCCCTAACTATTCTCCATTGAATAACTAGAGATTTATATAATTTATTGGGTGATACAAGGGTTCGAGATCGGTTGAATGATTTTGAATCTTTTTCATTTCACCAAAAAAATTATTGAAATTCCAGAGTCCTTGTATATCAAACATAGACCAGATGTTATTCCACAAGCACTTGCCATTTCAGCAGTCTACGGTCTAGTTAAGAACATTTGAAATAATCATTTAAGAATTTTGTTATAACAGAACCCCTAATTAGTTCCCTAGCGAAAATTTACTGGATGGGTAGAAAAAAGTGTAAAGATTCTCAACATCATCTGTAATATAACCAATTAACTGCTTAAACAGTCAAAAGAACAATACACCATAATAATAACTACTATAAATATCAAATGCAGATAACTATTCAGATGGTATAAAATGTTCTAATAAATTAAGAACCATTCAAGCTGAAAAATCCAACTAGTAAATAAGTTCATACACCATCTACTTGATTTGTTTTTTCAGCCAGAATAATAATTTCTTCACATTTTTAAATGAACCAGTTTTATGAACTGTTCAACAATCTTTCCTTGGTGCAAATCCAAAACAACAAATTGAAGGAGTTTACAACTAGGTATGTTTGAGCAGCGAAGATTGGAATGAGATCAAATTAAGATACGAAATATTAAAAAGTAATAAACCTAAAATAGTACGGTTAATCTCTTTCACAACTTGTTTCCCTGAAGAATCAAGCAAAACGTCAAAAATAAAATATAAATGACTAGTTGGCCCGATTCGAGACAGTTGAAATAATCATAAGAAAAAAATGTGACGAAATCTTTCTTAATCTGAGTGATAAAATCTGTGAAAACTGTTTAACAGCTTTCATCGTTAAGTTGGCTTTACTTTTTCCATTATTGAATTGACATATGCCTCATGGATTTGTCTGGTAAAATCCGAATTAGTTCTCAGCATATAAATAAGAGCTTGTGCTAACTGTTTCTCAGTCAATAAATCTATGCCATCAGTTGGATCAGGTTGATGTAATGAAGGTGTAGGTACAGCCTGGTATGCTTCACTTTTATCTTTATATGATGAAGGTGTTGTGAACATCATTGGCGTCATTAGAAGAGGTTTGGCATTTTCCATGAATGAAACAAAAGGGGAAGATCCCAATAGGTCAGGGTTATCATCACATATAGACTGATTCTTCAATTGGGGAGGTAAAGGAGAATGACTTTGTAAAATTCCTAAACTTGAACCTAGGCTTCCTTCAGAAATTCCATGACTTTCACTTCTACCAGGTATTGGGATAGGAACTCCTTTCTTTTCCATACAAATATACTGTTTTTGAATTGTTTCTTGTGGTGTCAAAGATCTCTGTTGCTGCTTTTCAATATGTTCCACAGAATGTGCAGGATTTGACATCAGTCGTTGTAACACATGACCAGTATCTACTGGTTTTTGTGTCGTCTTAGTACTTGCTTTAGCAAAAAAGTCTTGTACACTTTTGGAGGTGACATCTGTTAATCTTGGGGTAGACGCAAATTGAGGGAGAGATTCCTGTCTTGTAGGTGTTCTATTGAATTCTTGTTGAGCCTTGGTTAACAAACTAAAAATATCCACGCCATTTTCTTTCTTATTTACTTGTTCTGGTGAATTTTCCTTTAAATTTTCCATCACAAGATCTATGAGAGAGATTACACTGGTACAGTCCTCTCTTTTGAAGAACCAAATGCCGAATATTTTATTATGGGAATTCTTATAAAGTAAAAATGGTGTTTGAAGTTGGTATTCGAATCCTGTGACGATGGGTTCTATCACATTATTGGGGTCCAATCTGTTCATAACCAAAATACTATGGAACGGTTCGCCATTTCGACTATAAATAAAAAGGGCACCCTCAACTCCTGTCTTTTCCCATTCGTTACTATTTGTATTGAACTTATATAAGGCAACGTGAGATGAAGTGGCTAAAATCTCTTTAACGTATGGATCTATTCGTTTAACTGAAGCAAAACTTATACGCAATAAGGCAGCTTCGTTTTCGTCCATCATTGTGACACTGGTTGCGTACTGCGTACTGTAACGTATATTTTCACTGAAATGTCTGAATATATTTCATCAAAGGAAGAGCACCTAGATTGAGTAGATAAAATTTGCAAAGTCCTTCACAACACATTTGCATCAATACCAAAAGGTAACAGGTACAAGTACAATTACATACTTAGAATTAATTCGAAATTTCTTCGGTATAACCTATATTGTATATACTGTGTTGTGTTGCCACTCAATTACTGTTTTCGTGAGAAACATTTTTTGAGAAGAGCTCAAAAAATCAATTTACAATTAATTTTCATTGAATAAATAAGTGTGCTGCATTTGCTATAGGACACAGTTATTGTCAATTAAAGAAAAGATAGCTGTAAATTATAATAATATAATAGAATTTATCTGGCAACACCGCGTAGTAATTCAAAAAATACTGCTATCATAAAATCTGAAATCGACTTCAACCTTCAATCTGGAAAGCACCACAGAGTTAAATGATAATAATTATCATAGATTATATTCTGTGATCATCATGCAGGTTATGTTTGTAAATGTTACTTAAAGAGATTGATGATATTTCATTCATATATTACAAATTACAACAGAATTTTACAGGAAAGATATTGATGCTTTTGTACGAGAAAGAAAACATATGTGGAGAAGTTACCTAAAGTGAAGTACCCATGTACGATTTTTTATAGAAGAGTTATCGACAAGTTGGCAAATATGTCCAGGTCTATACGGGCAGAGACTCGTAGCAGGGCTAAAGATGATATAAAAAAAGTGATGAACGTGATAGATCGCGTTCGACATTGGTAAATGAATCTCATTAATCACAATACGAAGTTTAATTGAAGGATATTGTGTCCAGGACATGTATTAAAAAACGAATTTTTTTAAGGGAAAAGAAATGGGTCACAATAGGTGATACAACTATGAAAATATACAAGTGGGTACCGGCAGCCAATAGTGAATCTAAGAAGATTCACAAGCAGAAGGAGATTAATAAGGAGAACATATCTCGTAAACATGCTGTCGACAATTCCAACTCGAACTCAAATTTCAGTTTAGCTGAGGACTCAAATACCTGTAAGTGTTTATTGGTTTGAATCCTATTTAAACATTCTCTTTCAGTTTTTAAATTTAATCTCATGTTTGTTATTTTTAGGTTTTTCTACTGGTGGAGATTCTCAAGGTCCAACTGATTTTTCTTCATCGCATATGACATTCTCCGACGACTCAAATTCCCAAGGTAGTGAAATGGCTGTGAAGACTCTGAAACCGACTGATTGATACCTTTTGCCATGTGATT
The DNA here is from genome assembly GCA_038502775.1 of Hippodamia convergens. NCBI lineage: Eukaryota > Metazoa > Arthropoda > Insecta > Coleoptera > Coccinellidae > Hippodamia > Hippodamia convergens. Next base: position 36,889,032 of record CM076611.1, on the reverse strand, counting down.
CTAAAATTTAATGTGAAGGATATTCAATTGTTTAGTTGTTAAAGATACCCATTTGTTTAAATGGTTCCAAGTTTCAATATTTGAAATATCTCATTAGGCTTATCATAATGATTTCTACAATCACAATAACTGTATAATATTCCTGGAATACACTGTATGATTATCTTTCATTTAATGGAAGGTATGATGAATTATATATAGTATCGTAATTTTATTGGCTTCTTCGATTTTTTTGTGAATAAAATTAGTAATGGAACAATGAAGGGAAAAAAATGTCGATTAGTATTTATATTTCAACAGTACATTTCTGAGGTCAGAAGAAAACTTTTTACAGATATAATTATTTTTGATTCACCCTAGATGAAAAGTAATCATTTTTAAATTTTCATAATGAACTATGCCAACTAAAGTTTTCCAAGCATACATAGCAGATATTTATGTTTTGTTCAGGCATGTAGTTAGGGGGGGTGGGTTTAGGTGCCAAAAGTATTAAAATATGTGTTGAATTATACGTATACACTAGACTGTTTCAAAAAAATCGACATTTTTTGTTTTCACGAAACCCCCCCTAATTATCTTCCGGGTATCGAAAAGAGACCTCTATGAAAATATCAGCTTCAAATAATAATATTTAGAGATCGCTCATCAATTATTTCTATTTTCCCTACTAATAGCAGGGAAAAAATTTCATTTTTCAATAAAAAATTCCTAGAGCAGAAACCAATAGACGGATTTCATTGTGTGATACATTTTCGTGTAGACAATCAGATACTCTACCAATATGTCCCTTACGATATTTCAATAAAACGGCCGCTTCAAAAGTTATTCATTTCGATGCTAATATTGAGGTATTTTTGAAGACAAAAATTATTCAAAAAAATCGATTCCGTTTGTTTTCACGAAACTCTATTTCTAATTATCTTCAGGGTATCAAAAAAAAGCGTCTCTCAAGATATTAGCTTTGAATATTAATATTTAGAGGTCGCTCCAGCGATGATTTATTTCCGCTGTTGATAGCAGGAAAAAATTTTCTTTTTTCAATAAAAAACTTTCCATTCACGAACCAATTGACGGATTTCACTGTGTAATACATTTTCCTGTAGGGAACTAGATGCTCTACGAAAATGTCTCATACGATATTTCGATAAAACCGCTCGTTCAAAAGTTATTCGAACTTTTTCTTCAAAAATACCTCTATATTAATACCTTATATTGAGGTATTTTGGAAAAAAAAGTTCAAATAACTTTTGAACGAGTGGTTTTATCGAGATATCGTATATAACATTTTCGTAGAGTATCTAGTTCTCTACACTAAAATGTATCATACAGTGGAATCCGTCCATTGGTTCGTGAACAAAACATTTTTTATTGAAAAAGGAATTTTTTTTTCCTGCCATCAGCAGCGAAAATAGAAACCATCGATGAGCGACCTCTAAATATTAATATTTAAAGCTAAAATTTTCACAGACGCCTTTTGTCGATGCCCTGAAGATGATTAGAAGGCGGGTTGCGTGAAAACAAGTAAAGTCGATTTTTTTGAATATTTTTTTTCTTCAAAAATACCTCAATATTAGCATCGAATCGAATAACTTTTGAAGAGGCCGTTTTATCGAAATATCGTAAGGGACATATTTGTAGTGTATCTGATTGCCTACACGAAAATGTATCACACAAAGAAATCCGTCAATTGGTTTGTGTTCTAGGAATTTTTTATTGAAAAAAGAAATTTTTCCCCTGCTATTAGTAGGCAAAATAGAAATAATTGATGAGCTCTAAATGTTATTATTTGGAGCTGATATTTTCACAAAGGTCTTTTTTCGATACCCTGATGCTAATTAGGGGGGGTTTCGTGAAAACAAAAAAAGTCGATTTTTTTTGAATCAGTCTATAGTATACACTCATGAAATATTTCATCTCCACAGGTTTATAACCAAATGGGCCCCCCTGAAAAAAATATTAGATACGGACATTTCCTTCAATAAATCTTGAACATATAGATGAAATTATTTCATATTTTATAGTTTCCACGACTGCCTTCCTCAAATTGAAAAACAGAACCAGACTAGCAAAATTCAAATTCGATGATTCCGGATCCGTTAACATTATGATTTCTATGAAAAAAAAACTACTGTTGGGAGTTCAGATTGAGATATCAAATCATAAAGTGTTCATAAATGAAACGAATTCATTTGAGAAAACTTTCAATCAACAAACTGGATAATATGAATAGAACAAAAAATATTCAAACTCAAAAACAAATCAAATGAACGAATTGTTCAAAATAATGAGATCCCTCAATTTCAATACGTTTTTGAGCACCTTTGATGAACGCATCAGGGGTTGAATTTTTCAATTCGCAAGAAATTAAATGGATCTATTTCTACTTGGAATTATATAATGACCATCAACATTAGGTCGAGTCCAGCTGTTCGCCATTATCAAAATGGCGGGTTTTCCATATATGAAACGCTAGTCCTTTGGGGTGATTGAAAACATAACTTTTTTTCAGTAAATAATAAGGCAATTTGACATTTTATTTTGTATGAAAATGTACGAAGCAGTCAATGCAAAATCCAACGTCGCATTTTCCACACTGGGTGCGAACAGAGCTACCAAGATGACTTGCTCCAATACATCGATTACGTTTTTATTATTTGGAACATATTCAATCAAATGATCTTTACCATCTAACCAGATATTTTAGAATTCATGAATTTTACCGATGATTTCGGTAGGTACATTGTGAAAATTCTTAGGTAAGCTTGTACAATTTGTCTCCTGAAAATTAGTTGCATAATTTTCAGGGTGATACATTTTGTAGGTCACCCAAGCATTTTGAACAGGTGCATCCATGAGCCATGTAAAAATGGGCCACCACCACGTGAGTTTTATTCGAATAAACCCCCCAAATCTTAGACGCATTATCTCCCATACCTTTCCCCGCAATAGAAACTACAAATCGGGTGGACGTAAGTTTGATTTTTTTTCGACATTGTGTTATAAAAGCCTTATATGTTGTAAAAGTGGATCATATATTTTCTTAAGGTATGTACATTTTTCGAAAAGTTATTGATGTTTTGTTTATGCCATATCGATTGCCCTCATATAGATACTTTATCAAACGGATGGATTCAAGAATCCTTTTACAATAATTGTTTTTTCTTGTTTTATTCAAGCAGGTCCTTTAGGTCAAAATGATGGGACAAAACGGGGTCCCGTTTTAACCCATCTTTTGCCCCATGAGAGATTGAGATTCATTATGTTTTTGTATTGGTTTCGGATGGTAGGAAAATACGCAAGAAAGACGCAAGATTTTTGTGTTAATAAAATATGTAATTTTACCTACACGTACCTAATACACGAAGCCAGAAACAATACCCCATTTTGCCCCGTATACGGGCCAAAACGGGGTAAGGTCTCTGTTTTCTGAAAAATACATAAAAAAGCTATGTAAATACTTTTTGTTCGTTATTCAGTTGGTTGAAGAAAACATCTATGAAAAATAGTCGAACTTCTCGAATATTCCTGGCGGTAAAAATCTCTCCGGTTCCGACTTATCGAAGATTTGGAACAAAAATTAGAATTACCGAGTGTGATCTATTAGCACTACCATGTACAGGGTGATTCATTTATCTTGGTAACCCCAATTTTCTCGAAAACGTCCGAATATTTTTTCATTCTGTGAATGGCGTTTTGAACACGTCAATGTCGACTTGAGATGCGCATAAAAATCTGCGGAATAAATAGACGCCGGGCGTCGCGGTGCTATCAAACATTTTTTCTCCAGAGACATACCCTTTTTATCATGTCATTCGAAAGATAATTTCATTCCGAATTTTTTTTTCGAATACAATTTATATCGATTTCTAACCGTTAGCGATCTGCAGCGTGTTTTATATTGATTCTATTCCATTTATTTTTTTTTTCTGTATTGTGGTAGTATGCCTTCATTCAGAGACATGGATGTGATTTTGTGATTTGAATTCAGAAGGCTAGTTTTCTGGTCAATGTGCTCCTTCAAATAAGATGAAATTTGTGGCTACAGCGAGATGGGGCTTCATGCCACCACGCTGCCATTCTCAAGAGATATTTAGATCAAGAATTCGGAAAAAAATGGATTGAAACCAATGGACCCATCAGATATCGCCAGACCTAACGCTCATGGATTACTTTCTGAGGGGTCCCCTTGAATATATGGTATACCAAACTGATTCTAATAACTTGGACTATTTGAAATTGAAGATAAGAAACGCATATGCCCAAATGGACCCTTATATTTTGACCAAAGTGATTAAATGACTTATGTATGGATCATAATGGTCGGTATATAGAACATATGATTCGAAATTTTTCGTTTGTTATAAAAAAAAATGTTTATTATTATAAGATATAATATTTAATGAATAAAATAATAGAAAAATAGTTACAGAGCCTCCGTCACTTTACAGAACATAATCAAATTTAGGTCATCTGGCCATTATGACCCATACACAAGTTAAATCATCTCCTTATTTCATCATGAGTCACTTTGGACAAAATATAAGGTTCTATTCGTTTTCGAATTCTTAATCTCAATATCTCTTCACAATGGCAGCGTTGTGACATGGAGCCCTATCTTGCTGTATCTACATATTTTATCTTATTTAAAGAGGCAGATTGTTTAGAAAACTTGCCTTCTTGAATTCAAGGCATAAAATCATATCTATGTCTCCAAATCAAGCCATACTACCAAAATACAGTAAAAAATAAATGGAATAGAATCAAAATAAAACACGCTGCAGATCGCTGACGGTAAGAAATGGACAAAAATTGTATTCGAAAAAAAAGTTCAAAATGAAATTATCTTTCGAATGACATGATAAAAATGGTATGTCCCTGGAGAAAAAATTTTTGATAGCGACATTGACTTGTTCAAAACCCCATTCACAGAATGAAAAAATATTAGCGCGTTTTCGAGAAAATTGGGGTTACCAAGATAAATGAATCACCCTGTACTAAACGCCATAAAAATCCGCGACTTTTTCAAACTTTGTAACCATTTTAGCTTGACTTCTTCACTGTTCCTTATATGGAACGCTGCTAGTACATAATGGGTTGAGTTGTTTCACAGCTTTTGCAATCATATTCGGTTGTGATTTGATAATATCGCGGGCATCAATAATTTAACACTGGGGTGTTAAAAATAAAAAAAAAATTTTGTTTTGTCTATCTGAGGAAGGCAGTCATACAGGATGACAAAACTGCAAAATTTGAAATAATTCTACCGAATATTTCCCTCCTGTCAAAAACTTATTCATGTAAATAGAATGTAATTATCGAAAATTATAGGGAATATTTCCCTCCTGTTAAAAACTTCATGTGAATAGAATGCAATTATCGAAAATTACAGCAATAATTGCATTGTAGAGAGCGAAAGATCCCTGCGATAATTGCACTGTTCGTATCCATAGCAATTTCGGGAAATATTCCCCCGAATTACACTCGTGCATCAAAATGACCTAATAATTCTGCATTTCAGCGTGTTGTCTTTAAAAAAATGCATTCAGTCATTTTAATTTTTGGAGAAAGAGCCCGACACCGAAGGTGGAAGGCTGGAATGCAGAATTATCAGGTCATTTTGATGCACTTGTGCAATTACTTCAGAGAATTATTGAATGATGAAATTTTACTCATAGTCATTGGATAAACATTACCATCCATATATACACCGAATGAAGGCACTCATTCGATTGAAACCTCTTGATACAAGTCCAGCCTGATGACATTAATTCATGATTTCTGTTCTCAATACCTAATATCTTGCTTCTCCAATTAATTAATTGTGATGTCTCGTTGGTTTTTGACATTAGAAAAAACTAAGATAATTTCAATTGTTAGTCATCAACAAGTTTGGAAATTTCCTAATTATGGACATCTAAAACTTGAAAATTATGTGGAAAGATCATGTCAATATGAGGCTAATAAAACCATATTAAAATATAACAGGTTTTCTGTATGCTCACAGTGATTGGGGACGCTAAGTCTGGGTACACATAACGCGTTACAAAAAACAAAAGAGCTCCATTGATGTCGTAAACACGCAAACGAGCGCATGTGTACGGTATCATTCGAGCACTTGTGTTTTGAAACGCGCGTTTCCTAACGCCTCATGTGTATCCGGACTAAAGGTGAAGGTGAATTAAAAAAATATGTGAAAAATTATTTATATTTAGCTAAATATTAGTATACAGTTTTATTGACAAGACATTGGAAGATACAACAAACAGACCGTTTTCGCTAACTCAACAAATATTCACCAATTCATTAAATACTTGGACGGTCAGTTTCATCAAAAATATTATATAACCAGTTTTTATAGCAACCAAATTACGCTTCATATCTATTAAAATTAATATTTCAATTTTCATCACCAAATAAAATTCATTCTTTCCTCCAGCGTTAACAAAAAACGATTTGCAAACAGAACAATGATCGTTTTGAGTTAACACCTTTGATTTCTCTATAAGGAACATAATGAATAGGAAATTTGAAAACCATTTTAACAATTTTACCGTGATCTCCTAGTTGGCCTGATACAGGCCGTACAAATAGGAGATTTTCGAATTTATGAAAATATAGCGTCATAAATATCGTGAAAAATACAGTTTCACATCTCTCGACGCGATCTCATATTCTAAAATAACACGTGGATTCAGTCTTAAACGTTATTTACACTTTATTTGTTACCTAATACTGGATTGTTTGATTTAGCTACCGCGATCGCAATCTCCCCCGAACCGGGCTCGCAAGCTTCCTATGTCTTAACAATAAAAGTATTCATCGATAAACTTCGATATAAGAAAATGTGTATCTTCAGGATAGTACTTGCATCGGGAGGGAGAGTCGAGTATTTGTTAAAATGATTTTCAGAGGCTCTTCGATAAATTTCCGGAGAGAAATAAAAGTAATCCACCCCGAGAGGATGGTGATCTTTGTTTTTCACAAGTTTGAGTAAATAGGCCAGCTCATCGCAAGAGTTAACGTTTTGACTAGAAGAAACCACAAAGAAAAGGTAGGAAGATGAAGAAGGGGAGACTAGCCTACTTCTTGTCGAACAGTGGTAATTTCGATTTTACTGCGCCTTCGCACACGACCAGCCTCGAGCACTTTGGGCGTTGTGGCACGTGGTGATTGGCGCCGGATACAGAAGCGCTGACGTTGCCGTGACGCTCCAAAGAACGACGTAGAGCTGCGATTCTTGACGACAACCTAAGACCACCCCTAACCCCCCCGGGGTGCCTCAGGGTGGCGCCCTTCTTCTCGAAGTAATCCACGATGACGGAGATGTTAGGTTGCAAATCCTGGGTCCACTCCGACCCCGTGAGGCTGGAGATATCTTCGCTGCTGTCTGTGTAGATAGACGACGCACGTTTGCAAAGCGCGTGGAGCTCTGCAGGTTCCAACTCGTCCAAAGACCTCAAGGAGCTTACTGCGGTGCCGCTATCCCAAAATGAGTTTGGCGAAAGGCACTCGCCAACGCTTGAATAGAACCCCGATTCGCAAGACCCACGCCTGCGCATGCCTGGCAACGGTTCGACAGTACCGGAATCCGATAAGTTGGTACTTGATCCGGTCCTAAACAGCGGGTGGACATACAGCGGAGACCTGGTGCTGGTGTGCTTCCGGGACGTGGTAGGAGAGCCCGGCAGTGATTTTGGCGAGGTGGAGGGCACGTAGGGTGAGGGCATCTCGCAGCACGAGGAGAAGTTGCCTAGGAACTTCTTGACCCCTCTGAACTGAGCCAGGGAGGCGAAGGGGTTGGTGGTGCGAGGTTTGTAGTGGGGATCCTGTTGGCACATGTGGATGGCGTGCCTGCGAGCCTTGTCGCTCGGCGAGCCGAACATCGACAGGGTCAGCACGGACACGTCCTCAGATAGGGACCTCCGGTGTATTACTGGAAAGAGAGAATTCAAAGTCAAACTCAATTTGTTCAATGTTGGTTAAAGGAGTATTTTTTCAAATGTAATTTGTGTTTAAACAGGCTGAATGCATATATTTAAGGAATACGCAGAAGGTAGAGAAAGAGCAAATATCTTGTAGATTTAGAGGAGACGAATATGACAAACCAAAATATTTATTATATGAAAGTTGATTCTAGGGGAAATATAAAAATTGTTCTTCAAAAGATTGTTCATCAAAAGCAATACACTTTTGTATGGCTTTAAATCAGTTTTCGAAGAACTTTTTCCCTAATAAATATGGTAACTCCAAAACATGTAATTTGAACGTATCGACCGCCTCCTCTGAAGTGGAAAAGTGCAAAAAAAAATATTATCTTCCGCCTGAATTTTCTATTATACTATAACTGGGAACGAAAAAAGAAAATCATATACTTTTTGCAATTTCGAAGAAAATATTCAAACATTAAAGGGCCAAATAGAGCCAATAGAGGGATAATGTTATTGCAACTATCTGAGCTTGGTGCAATATAATTGATAGTGAGTAAACACTATTGAGAACTGGTATTATAAACGTGTTGACTGGGGATTGACTATAGGGATTTTTCCTCGAGCTAACTACAACAGTGTAGTTAGTCAACTTCATGACGTCATGGTTATCTTTGTGCCCTGTGAGGTGAGTTATGGCGGATGAGTGCAAAGGAAAGTGTCAGTCTCTCTCTCTCTCTCCGTTATCAAGTAACTACACAACAAACCAGATTGATCTATTGGTTTACTGGCATAGTTAACTATGACGTCATGGTTCTAACTACGCCGCGAAATTCGTGTAGTTAACTATGGTATGCTTTGGTTTGGTGTGGTAAGCTCGAGGAAAAATCCCTTCAGACGAATTGTGAAATCTACGATTTTGCCTTCGGAACTCGAATCTCTCAGGTGTGAAGTTTAGTTTACTAAATGAGTGGAGGCATGGAAATTTTGTCAAAGAACTCTTAATTTTTTCAAGTTTAATAGAGAGTTATCGAAACGCAAATAGAAGCCTAACTTAAATAAAGTTTCCCTTATTTTGACATTCACTCTCATGTGCATTCACAAAAGATTTTAAGGTGGCCTGTAATAAAATACGGACCTCCTGTACTTAACTTAAATAAAGGACAGCCGTATTTAAATAAAAGATCCCTTATTTTACAAGTTCTCATAATTTTCTCACAACTGTCAAAATAAAGGATATGTCATAATAAAGTTGTCAAGAAATAAATCATTTTGATAGCTCAAATATCCGACCAATGTTAAGGGAACTTTTATTACAGGATCCTTGAATAAAATAAGGCCTGAATTTGTGTTTCGATAACTTTATAATATTGAAATTTTTTTTATGACGGTATCTTGTTCAAGCTTTTTTTTCGAAGAAATTATAGTCCTCCGGTGCTCGTGATTGCGAAAAAATTTGTTGAACCATCTCTACCGCCTCTATACGATTAAATTCATTGAACAAACCCAATTATGTTTAATTATATTGAACATATGGGAACGCTTAATCTTTTGTGGAATTCACATTGCACAATCACAATAATGTCTGATCATGCTTTCTCATTTTGAGATGATCGGATTTCAAAATGTGCTAGAAATTCCTAAAAGTCGTCATGGTAACTTTGAAAAATTCAATGATAAATGAATAATGGTTAAATTAGTTGAAACATTTTATGAACACCCGAGAAAATGAAGATCAAAGACAAGTTAATATACCCCAAATCAAGTCAGGAATGAATGATTGCCTAATAATTGTAAGTGTAACTCAATGAAATAAATGAGAGGATAGAAATTTTGAAAATTACTTACATAAGGGGAAATGGTTCAGGCAGATTTATCAGGAAAGCCAGAATCTTTTAGATTTCGATTTTTCGTTTTCTTCCTCAATTCTTCCTTACGTCTGCTAGACTCATGTCTTGAATTCAAATTCTTTAGGATGAAATGCTATTTTCACGCAATTAGTGAACTTTGACGTGATTTTTGAAGAACAGCTTTTTCTCTTACATCAGTACAAATCTTATATGAGATCAAATTTGTAATAATCTCAGGTCAAAAAGTAGGGGGAAATGGTGATTTAAATTAATGCTGCAAACTGATCTATTCTAGTGAAATAAAGTTCATTAAATTTTATATAAGCAGGAGTAGGGTGAGTCGTAATTGTCAAAACCTTTATCCAAATCCTATTTGTTCACACTACGAAAATGCAGACAAAGTATCAAGTGCTATTCTGAATTGAAATCTGCTCATTCTTACAGAAACACTGACATTTTGAAAGATTGTGAGGATGATAGAAATATTAGGAGGCCAGAAAAGATGGCGTCAGATGATGATTTTATTTTCAGAAAAAATTTAAAACGACAAATTTTAAATTATTATTTTGAAAGGAACACATTACTTAATTATGGAAAGATAATATGGAATACAGCAGAGATGGACATCGCCCTTTAGAATCAATGGGTTACAAATAAAAAAGTTGAAATAACGCAAACATTTGTACAATATGAATCTTTGGAAATAATATATCACGAATTTGTGTTCTTAGATGAAACTTGAATTTAGCAATACGGTTCCTCTGCATATATGTATTTATGACATATAAATATTGAACCAGGGTCGATAAAATTTGAATCAAACAAATTATAGTAGGATGAAACCCATTGTCGAAGGAAGAGAATTTAACAAAAATGATAATGAATTTAAAAGAAATGATCTGAGGTCGGGAAATGATTGAGCTTAAAAGGATAATAAAAGACAACATAGCGCTATTTTGAAACCCGAAAACAGGTCCATAACCTAGACACAAGCACTATGTGTTTTTTTTTGTCCTTCGGGAATGAAAATTCGTGTCGTTGGGAACTACTACACATAATACGATGAAAAGAAAAAATGTTATTTTGAGGAAGATTAAATGATGAATCCGAAAAAACAGCAACTTTTTCTTAATTCACAATTTACCGATACTTTTTGATCATTATATTTTTACTACAACATTTTTTATATTGAACTCATCTAGTTCTTTGTATTCACCAATATCCATTTTAAAGGCTCAAATGGTCAGGTCTAGGATCACTTCTCTACATTTAAAATATAATTGTTTTGAACATGTTCTTGAATTTAATGTTGTAAAATCTTATCTTTTTAATAGATTTGTCACTTATATGGGCTGATAAATCTGAACCAATTTATGAAAAATTTCCATAATGAACATAATAAAAAACTAAAATGCAACGAAATAAATTAAACACCAAAATGAATAAATACATTCTATTAAAAGATAAAATATAGTAAAAACAAATGACACAGATCAAAATATCACATCGAGTATAATTTCATCCTTTCCTAAAACACAGACACCCCCCTGTCAGAAAACGTAGGATGCTGAAATATTTGGTCGGCCAGATACGTACGTTTTCTGTGTTGAGGAGCGGAAGACTGTAGAGACAGTAGCGCAGGCAGCTGCTCTTCGCTCTTGGCGACATAACTTCCCTTCGCTGCTTCTTTTCGGACTCCTGCGTCCAAATCGGTCATTATGTCTTTCAGGGAACGTCTGATCTCCGTGAAGGTGGGCCGTTGGTCTGGTTCGACTGCACAGCATCTGAAAGAAAATCATTCTTGTTAGCAAATGGGCGCAAAACCACAACCTCATTGAACACAAGCCGTATAAGAAATTTGGCACCAGTGTTGATGTTTTGTAGTCACTCCACGAAACTTAACAGAAGATCAAGGATAGTGGGAGCGCCCACCAAAGTAACATAGCAATGGCGTAGCTCGTGATCTGGCACACAATATGCGAGATGCAGGATACTTCGATTAGAACCAATGACAAACAATGAATAAGCGCTGCCAGATGCGTGCGACTGTCACGTCATCTGAATGCGTCAAAGTTTTAAATTGATCATCTTTTTGACATATAATAGTAGACGGTTGGCGAATCTAATAAAAATCAACAACCATTCTTATTCCAATATAAACTTTCTTTCAGAAAAAAATCAATCAAACGATTATGCCAACACAGACACAAACAACTTCCACTTTTCGTGGAAAGAAATTGCGGAGGAAGTGAGAGCAACATGTCAGTGCTACGCTACTTTTGTGGCACCCATCTGAAAATTACGTGCTGTGTTTGACACGTATGTGTCATGTATAATAAATATCAATATAACCAACAAAAAAAATCCGGAACGACAGAGAAGAGGGTGAATAATGGCGGTATTCCGCTTTCATCTGTAAGCAAATCTGTAGCTTTTCATAAGCTTACAGGAAATTTGCGATTCTCGACACTTCTGAAAATCTGTAGCCTACAGTTGATCGGAAGCATATCAAAAGGTATATTGGTTATGTTGGATGAATTGTTTTTGTCGCAGAATATAACATACTCTATACTCTTCTATACTTAAATACTTTGGTTGTAAATATCTCTTTCTCGTTAAAACGAACCATAAACTATAATTGATACTATAAATGTGAATGTCCATGTGTTTGTTTGTCCTCTATGGACTCAGAAATCAGATGACCGATTTTGATGAAACTTTCACTATAATGTAGAGAATTTATTTTGGGAGGTTTTCATGTAGGGTTCATTCCTACATCACGAAGAAAAGAGAAAAAATATTGATTTTTCATGAAAATGTCAGTAATTAAACCGGTGTTTTCAGGCTTGTACGGCCGACGCTGGGCAAACTATAGGAGGTGGAGAAACATGGTCAGAGATAACTTTGTAGTGCTCAAAAAGTTCGCGATGCGACGGCACATGTCTAACGGCTGAAGACAATCCACGATAACCATTTTTAACATTTTCAGTTCCATTCAAAATAATGTTTAATTTGAAAAGGGCTCCCGACTGGCATGGAATGAATTCATATAAAAATGAATGTGCAATATCTGCGGCATTTATTCCTGATGAAAATAGTATATTCTAAAACAAGTTGCAGAATGAGCTCCTATTCCAACACGAATGCGAAATTCGAAAACGAGCGACGAAGGAGCGAGTTTTCGAAAGCATGAGTGTTGGAATTTCGTTCTGCAACGAGTATTAGACGATATTTTCTCTATTTCAGTCAAGTTTTGTGAAAAACTCTCGAAAATCAAAAAAATTCAGACTAGTGACTTTTGCATTGTATCTTGTCAGTTGGTGTGACTTACAAAATTTGACAGATCACGGAATTTTAATTGATTTGATTTGAAAATTGAGAGGATCAGAGGTCAGTACTGACAACCACAAAACGAAAAATATAACTGAAAACAGTGCTGTAATGAGTTTCATTACATCACTACTTTTAGTACTGTAATGAACTCATTACGATACTGAAATAGAGAAATGCTTTTTACAGTATAGTTTTCTAATGGATACTTAAAAGTTACCGCAGGTTGATCGAAGGCGAATTTGGGCAAGAAATTATTAAATCTACGGAGATAGCTTTGTCACGTGCCTGCCTCTCCTTCGCTACGAGGTTATGAATGTGGGGTTGCGGACCTATTAGTACCGTTTTGAATTGAAATATTACGCGACCAGAGCCACAGGTTTGAGCTAGTTATATATGAAAATATCCAATAATCAATATTTACGTTCCAATATTATAGAGGAATAAATTCTACTCTATGATCTTATCACGAAGTAGTTCAAAATTAACACTTTTATAAGGACAGTTACAGAAAACCTTCAGGAATTGCATTATTTACGAAGCTGTAAGTCAGCCACATACAGATCAATCGTACGCTACAGATTCGTAGCTTACAGAGAAAAAGCATAATACCACCCTTAGATTCAATAACTGTATTCTCATCTCAATGGAGCTTTTGACTTCCCTTGAGTTGAGAGCAGTGAAAATCACATTAATTCAGTGAGCATGGTCTATGAAATGGCATCAGCTACTTGAGGGCAATCTCACACTAACACTCAATGGCGAACTATGAATGCGGCACATAAAGTTGTGGAGGATTATAATTGGAGACGATTAATTAAAGAATGAAGGAAGTCAATTATTTCAGTTACCTGAAGGCGAGTTTCAGAAAGTCAGGTACAATTATGCGCAGATCGCACAGCTCGGTGAAGGCGAGGTAGTCTAGGCCGAAGTTGTTGGTGCGCGGCAACATGTCGGGGTCCGAGTCCACCCTGGCTATCATCTCGCAGAGCACGATGCCATAGCTGAACACGTCGCTGAGTTCGTTGTAGAATTTTCCCTTGATGCACTCCGGAGACATCCAGTAGGGGGAACCAGCGGTGCCCAGCTTGGTCTTGGAATCCGGTGGAGGGATCGGTGCGGCCAGACCAAAGTCACCGACCACCCCCTGGACCTTCCCGTTGTCCAGGTGCTTCACAAGGACGTTCTGAAAAAACGAAACATTATTAGACCGCGGATACTAAGACAAGATGCTAGATTGACACTTGTTATGGCAAAACACGTGACTGATTTGCGACGATGAGACCCCCTCGTGAGAAGCAATTGTATGGTTCGCGCGCTTTCAATTTGATCCAAATAATAAGCCACAGATTGGGACGAGAAAGAAGAACCGTTGTGAGGTGATTGGTTGCGACTAAGATGTCGCCAAAAAACTTTTCGGCGAATTACTTACGATTGATAGTTATTTCTTTCGACAGACAAGAAAAAAGAAGACTTGGACCTGATTTGTTTAAATTTCTGATTAATTGATTCGATCAGTTTGATTGAATTTAGGAAATTTGAGCCTTTTTCCGTTCGGCAATCAAAGTTTTTTTACATATATTCAAGGTTAATACAATGGCTATTCTTTGCCCAGGCTATGAAGTCAGTTGAGACATCTTTTCTAATGCGTGCAACATAATATTTCTCCAAAATTTGTTCCGAATGCTCCTGAAATCGCCTTTGTTTCAACTAACATAATTTAATGGCTCCAAAAGCGTGTTTCGTCGGCCTAGGCACTACACAATTTCAAGTGTCACTTGAAATTCAGAAAACATTACTTGTATTTCAAATTAGTCAATGGTATTCAGAAAACATGAAATGTAATTCAGATTAGTCGATTGAATTTCAGAAAATGTCAAATGAAATTCAGATTGGTCGATTTAATTTCAGAAAACATCAAATGTATCTCAATCACACGCAATCACAGCTGCTTGGAAGGTGGTGCTATGCTGCTCGAGCACAATAAACTCAACAATTGTCTCCTTAGTTTCGTCAATAACTTTTTCCAGGTCTTTGTTCGAGAACCCTTGGTGGCGCATAGTTTGGAATTCTGAGATTTGTTTTCACATGAGTTGTTATCTTCGACCATGAAATTTCAACTCGGTTCAGTATGGGATAATAAGGGCTCAGTCGCAGCAGTATTGTTGTTATATAATTAACATTAACATAAGTTCCTTTCTCACAGTTACAAAAATTTAGGTAATTATGGTACATGAGATAATTGCTTCAATATAAATGATTATAATCACATAGCAAAAAATTAGATATGGGTCATGCGATGGAAAAATTTGCCTAAGATGTAAACATCTTGTGTGCTTATTTTAAGTGTTATGGTACAATCTTCCTTTATCCATAGGATGATGAAGTTCATTTCTTTTTCGGTGAAGGTTTTTGGTTTGATTCCACTTATGTCTACGCATCAGTACGGAATAATTTACTCCTAATGTTACCGCTAAAGTAACCAAATCACCACCGTTGTTTGCACATTACACTATCCTTTAACCGTCTCCATGTGTTTCATAATTTTTTCTTTCCATGAAAATTAGTATTATTTTATTCGAAATGAGACACGAATATAAATGATATTCGTACTTTCTGAATTACAAATGACGGTTTCTGAAATACATATGACATAATCTGAATTACAAATGACAATTTCTGAAATTAAATTGATTAATCTGAATGACATTTGACGCTTTCTGAAATTAAATTGACTAATCTGAAATACATTTGACGGTTTCTAGTAATGATGTAGTATTAAAAAGCCCACTCAATGTCATTTTAAGAACAAACTAGTGATACACAACTTTGAAAAAGCGTTACGTTGCCATAAATCAACGACGACGAAAAATCCAGCTATTAGATTTTGAGACCGGTAATATTTTATGGGGCAATAGTCTGGCATGCCAAGGCCAGTCAGTACGAGGATAGTTATCGATAGAATACAAATGTTAGCCTGTGTCTGTATCTGTAAAGCCATGAGAACGATCCCAACTGCGGGGTTGGAGATCATTACAGATCTCACACCTCTTCATCTTATGATACTGGGAGAGGAAACCCTAATAAAACTTTCAGGATAATGCAAAGAGCTCCCAGAAAATATTTCAATAGGAATCAGAAAGCCTGGTCCTTCTGATGAAACATCCCATCAACTGACTTTTCCAGTGATGACATTGTAAGGAATTTAGCACCGAAAAAAACTGCAGAAAAGTAGATTGGAAGAAGCAATCTACAACCTCAACTAAAAAAAAACATATCGTCAAATGGTATAGGTACTGAAGGTTCTTGAACTATGACAGGCACTGGCGGTGTAGTATCTGCTCCGGACACCATATGTTAAGATGTGTGGAGATGAACCTAGTAAGAAGAGGCTACTACAATTGCCAGAAGAGAAGCACGTATTTCATTCAATAACCCTGAACCTAACTTAGATGAATTCACCTACAAGAAGGACTTTGAGGAGAAGGAAAAAGCCAAAAAGGAAACACTGTAGCGGAATCTTCTTGGGTTGGATCATTGCGAAAAGTTTCTTCGAAACTTTTATACTACGAAATCTAAGAAGTATCTGTGTCCTCGTCCGTGTCTTAGCAAGATAATACGCCACATCTCCTCACTTGATTCCCCTTAATGCCGCCTCAGGAAGCACCTCACGAGAAGAAGAAACTTCAAACAAGAGACTTGTTGAAGTGAGTGTGATATATGTGTATATGATAGTGCGCATCCTCATGATGAGTGGGGATGACACATGTAGATGAAGCGAGTCAATAAAGAACAGATCCAGACATCGTGATTATTAGATACCGAGTTAGCTAACCTAAAATATAAGAATATAACAGTGAGGACCTGACCTCATTGAAACCATTCCAGATACTGGAATTCATTAGAACACTGAAACTGGAAGGGAAGCTGTATACTATGTAATAGCGAGAACCACCCCGATTAGGAGACACAACAGACTTTAAGGTCGCTGTGAAATGAAACCCCTTGAAATCTACAATCTGCGTCTAGTCTGGAATCTCAGCCTTGAATCGAAAAAAACGTACTTAGGTCTTGAAATGGAAATGCTTGTTCGGAGACACTACATTAGAATTGAACTGTTTTTTTTAAATGTCGATTGCTGCAGATGAACTTTGGAACTGGAGGGTGAGCTCTAGACTATAAAAATGGCGGAAGAACAGCTCTGATGGGGGACCATAAGGGAGCAGTGTAATGAAACTCCCAGAACAGGCAGATTTTTCTGCCATCTAACTAGCATCTAACTAGCTCAAACCATGATAATACATTTACAATCCACGCACTCTTCAAGCCTAAGTGAAACAACAATACGTTATATTCGAGCGGATCCACCTGTTTCAGAGGGGTATGTACAAATTCTCTAACCCTGTACAACTCTTCAGTCTAAACCCGAATGTTTCTCAACTCTGATTGTGCGTTCGATTGGCGCGTTATTACTGTTAAGGTCGGCAGGCACTCACCCTACTCGTGAGGTCCCTGTGGAAGACCCCGTTCGAGTGCAGGTACTCCATACCGCAGGAGATGTCGTACGCCAGCGATATCCTTGTGGCCATCGGCAGCTCGACGTCCAGGTTCTGCACCAGCTGGTCCAGAGAGCCCCCGTTGATGTACTCGGTGAGGGCGTGCAGCTGACCCTCGTGCACGCAGACCCCCCGCAGACTCAGGATGTTGGGGTGCGAGAGCGTGTTCATTAGCTGCACTTCTTTGAGCATGTTGCGTCTGTTGGAACGTAGCTGGTTCATCTTGAGCACCATCACGGCACCGGTGACCTTGTGCGTGACCTGTAACCAGAAGAAACGTCAGAAAGAAGCCTATGTTAAAATATTGGTCTGGTCCCCAAGATGTTCGGATCCCAGCCCTATTGAACATGTGTGGGATAAAACACAGGGAAAGATAGTTTTTTAGTTTGTTGCTTATTAACAGGCGCTGACACAAATAAGTGGCATCAGATACACTAGGTCGCAATTGCTGCTTGGACTGAGTCTATGCCCGAAAGGATTAGTGCTGTTATTCAGGCTCGTGGACAAATCGACTTCAATGAGCATATCACAATACATTTATTGCCTATGTTTTTTTCTCTATTTCAGTATGAATCTCATTACAGCATTGTTTTCAGTTATATTTTTCGTTTTATGGTTGTCAGTACTGACCTCCGATAGAATCAAGTTTCGAATCAAATCAATTCAAATTCCGTGATCTGTCAAATTTCGTATGTCACACCAACTACCAAGATACAATACAAAAGTCACTAATCTGAATTTTCATTTGAATTTCGAGAGTATATCACAAAAATTGACTGAAATAGAGAAAATACCGTCTAATACTCGTTGAAGAAGGCAATTCCAACACTCATGCTATCGAAAACTCGCTCCTTCGTCGCGCGCTCGAACTTCGAATTCGTGTTGGAATAGGAGCTCATTCTGCAACTTGTTTTAGAATATACTATTATAAATTTCTTTTAGGTAAAAAGAATTAATGTTTTTTCTTCAAGAATGGAGATATCGTAATGAAAAAAAAAACAAATTTTTCAGAAAGAATGCAGTTCAAAAATATCACTATCACTATCAAAATTCCAATTTTTGTGGTGCCATGTACCCCAGAGTATTCATTCATCCCTCGATTCATCCTGTTCGTAAAATCTATAGAGACGATTCCTTTAATGTTTATACTGATTGTAAGCTTCAATCTTCTGAATTAGTATTTTCCAATGAGAACATTGGAAAATACTAATTCAGAAGGATTGAATTCATCAAGCCAACTGTAACCCACAGTTTCAACATTTTTATTATAATAGAAAGAATGATATGTAATTGAATTAAGAAACCTTCATCCCCCATAGTTTCAGCGACATATGAAAGAAACTCCCAGAAAAGAATCCTGCTGCAGACGTAACACCCTGTATACGAAAACCGACCATTTTCTACGTCCGAGGTGGAATTATCAGGTATGCGATAAATGCATCGAATTCCTCAGCGCGGAGGTTCTGATCGACTAAAAATAGATAAGGCGCATATTTATGAGGAACGATCAGATGCAGGAAGTCGATTTTTTGGTTTATTTTAGGCCTAGCGTCGCGACGTCGACTATTTCTGAGGAAATTGTTGCGAACCGTTTCTATGCTTGATAAGTATCTCGCCGTCATTCAAGTTTCAAGTTCAGCCGTTGTTGTGAGCGGGAGTTTACTTATGTCTTAGATAAGAGATAGTGTGTTTGCCTTTTGGCGGAGCTGTTGAAATTTGCACGAGATGAATTTACAGAGTTGGTCGGTAGTTTGTAACAAAATTAATATAATACATAGTCCAAACCGGTGAAATATTTTTTTTTTTAACTACTCATTTTTTGGGGATAAAATAGAATATTTTCCTTCATCATCTGGAGTGACAGAAGGTCATGGAAATTAGGCAACGGACAACGACGAAAGATGTTATAAAACCGATATATATATATATATATATATATATATATATATATATATATATCAACTTTACCCAACTACGGCTGTGAAAATAGCTCCATTCACAGATTTAGCACCGTAACTTATGTGATACATTTTTCTATTATATGCGTTATATTACAAATATGTCATGCCAGAGGGGAATACAGAAAGAAATGACAATAGGGACACTTTTTACATCTGTCAATGTCCACTGTCTCCTGAGTTGTTCTTGAAGATCTCTGTGTTTGGACATTTATTGTGCGTGCTTATCAAGTAAATTAATTTTTGTCATTCAGGATGGCCGCGTCAGAGGGGATTGCTCTAGTTTCATCTTCCAGTAGTACGATGAGGTCTGGTCTGTTATGTTTTATAATGACTAGAATCAGCACCACAGTCAATACGGCCAGTATTTTGACTGTATGATTCTCGAACTCATTTGAGCCAAAGGCTGCTTCATTTTCACGCCACTCAAATTTGGTAATTTTTTTTTGTCAACTGTCTGTCTTATTTTTATCGAAACTCGAAAACTTTCGGTTAATTCTTTCGCTCAAAGAACGACTGGGCTCTCTTTTCTCCTTTTGGAAATTGCTTGTAATTTATTTTTTTAAGCTGCTCGAGCGTTTATCACATTTCCGAAAATTAAATCTTTAAAAGGATTTATTTCTCTAAACTCTTTCTAAAAACTTTTTCTGTAAAAGGTTAATAATAATATAATAATATAAATATTAATATTGTGCCGTCTGCAATTTTAATGTTGGATATCCAATCTCTCAGGATATTCTCTATTTGTTCATTCTAAATAACAGCAGAAAGTTTGTAATTCCTATGTTCGCGGAGCAACTGTTTTCGAGTTTTTACTTATAACATGAATTTTAGCAACAGTTGGTAACCTACCTATGCACTTCTCAAGTGACATATATGTAAAATTAATTAATTCATCTAGTCGACTGCCACAGCAGATAGAATCGTTAATGGATGATTATTTGTTTTCATTTACAAATTGATATATATATGTGACAATCCACCATCATACATATAGTCAACCATAAAAAATATCACCTCAATTAAGAAATCGGAAGCAGCTTCATGAAGTTCAAAGAATATTAGTGAGAAAATCGAACGTCTTCCGACGTCCATCTGGGGAAGGTTGTAGAAAGTGTGTGAAAATTCGGAACGATACGAGATAACAATGCCGACTCTCGTTTCCTGCCAGCGGCCAGAGGCCGTTTTACCTTTCGAGGACGTCGGCGGCGTTCACTTTCGCGCAAGGCGGCCTCATCTAGCAGATGAATGCGCCATTAATCGGACGAATGGCCATTGTTTCCGACTCTAGAGAGTGGCTCCAGTTTATTATCAACTATCGGGTGGAGGTGCCGTCGCCTAAAGACCGGAAAAATCGCACTATTACTATGGAAATGTGATGTAGATTCCGGCAGGGTCTCCTCGGCATACGACTGTCGAACCAGGGCCGGTGTTCTCGACCATTAACAATCTATACGATCGTGCCCATCTACCCAACTTTTCGAATAATCCAGAACGGCATTCCTGACTGTTTGCATGCCAGTTATACTCCATTCAAGAATTTGTCATCTCAGCAGGACTTGAAAGTGTACCCTCAGGCTTCTAGTGGATGGCCGAGCTTAGGCTTTTGAAACGCGCATTTCAAAACATAAGCGTTTGCTGGATCCAAAATGCGCGTTTGCATGTGTACCGTGTGATTGGAACACTTGTGTTTCGAAACGCGAGTTTCCAAATGCCTAATGTGTGCGCGCCCGGTCTTTGAATCGCGTCTAAAGCTTACGTACATATTTCTTGCCTGGTTTACATCTAATCACTCAGTCAGAAACATATCGTCTTATCGGTTGCATCTTCTGCATCACATCTAATAGTTGTGATTGCCTACCGTCTAATGTCTTCTAAGTTGTCTTGGAACTTGATCTTTCCCCCCGCGTTCTCAAACCTTTACTTTATCCCTTCACACGGTTTTTCAAATCGCAGGGAAACACCTGCAGGTCTTGCCATCTAGCTTTAGATCTGGAACACATTAAGCGTATCGGAATGCGAGTATCAAAAATGCACATAAAAATGCGTACACATACAGATGCAACCAGTCGAATTTTTGAAGGGAAGTGATTGTCTCAAATTGGAATGAGTCAAACTTTCGACACAAATATAATAGAGAAGAAAGATTGGTAAAGAAGCGACTACACTTACGTCAGCACCATCTAGTTAGAAAATGTCTGTATGTGCAACGCAAGTAATGGCGACATATTTTATATTTGAAGACCTCAGAACAACAACGATACAAGCAACAATTTCGCTGTAAATGAGTTATATGCATATTTCAAATTTACAGATATACCGAACTATGGAATGAAACCTTCCTCTTTTTATTTTTATGCATAAATTGCGGAAAAAGTTCATGGTGTCTATGTCATTCAGTTTTCAATGCAACAAAAGTACAAGCCACAATTTTGTTTGCAAAACGCAGAATTCTGAGGATAACGAAATATTTAATTCCAATTATTTTTCAGACGACAAATTTGCACCTTCGAAAAAGTATCTATTGGTATCCATTTATTTTTATTCCTTGGTATTACACATTTCAAAACGTGATTTACTATTTAATACGTTTGTTTTGTCGCCATCTAAACTTTCAGAGTTCCAAATAACGAAATATCGTAGTAGGTTTTTATATTCAACACTACAGATATAATATGAACGTTTCCTATCTTTATACTCTATAATAACCTTTGTTCCGACTTTTCAATCGTGATTTAGACTAGACGAGCACTTGTGATTTCATGTCGCGCGACTGAATAAACGCAATTGCCAAGAAAAGAATTGAAAATGTTTCATACGCGCACTTGCGACTAATAAATCGCAACTACATTCAGTAGTAACATAGATTTTCCTGGAAACCGCTTGCGTTGTAGCTCTACTATTACGAGCCAAATAATATTAACAATAGGACCTCATCAAGCCCCCCCCCTCCAAAAAAAAGAATACAAACTCACATAAAGAAGTTCGGACTCCGGCAGCAACTGAATTGCGATTGAATTCTCTTTTTACTCATTCTGATTTGGGACAATCGAGTCGCTTCAAAAATGCAACTGTTTAGTCGCAGCGATTATTTAGTCGCATGTGCGTGCATTTCCATTCAACGACAGAAAATCCCTTGTGCGCGGGTACCCTTAGTTACGGCCGAAGTAGGACCATTCTTTGTGCAAGTGTTTTTTTAAATTTTATAAGGTCCTATTGTTCATGGTTCCTAATAATGTAAAATATACAAAGCAAGCAATTTTTAGGAAAATCCATGTTGTTACTGAATGTAGTTTCGATTAATTAGCCGCAAGTACGCGCGTTTGAAACATTTTCGAATTACTTTCTTGGCGATTGCGATTATTCAGTCGCGCGACAAGAAATCGCATGTGTGCGACTAGCCTGAAACACGCGTTTGCATGTGTACGGAAATGAGTCCGATGATAGAGCACCGCTTTTTCAAATTATAAGTATTACCCAACGTTCGAATGGGCATAATAAACCTTAAGTTCGCAGTGGACTGTAACCGCTCTCTAACTAACGTTCGAATTATCATAACTTTTCGCAGCTCAAATTAAACCCGCCTGCATAAGGTTAATTCGTTCCAGAATTTTCTGCCTAAGACTACATTAGCTATTTTTGTCCATTCGCAGAATTATTCAGATAACTTTCAGCCACGGTACTATATTTTCAAGAAATGGAATGACACCTCCTGAGGGCTGAGGGAGGAATTCTATCGGAGGATCTTTTAGAAATTTATCAATGTCTGCTTCAGAAAGAACACCCGATTTTAAAGCTTTGTATCCAAAATTCTGCCACTTCAAATATGCTCCACACCTTTAGTCGCAGACCAGTTAATATTTTAAGGTTAGGTTAGCTAGATCACATCCACGCTAGGTAATTACGAGTACGAGTAATATATTATTATATATGAAGCTGTAAAGCGAGTGAGCTGGTTCCTACATTCCAGTTCAGAACACACTAACCATGGAAGTAATAACAATCGAGTAGAATCTTTTACTCTGTGGTTCGAACATAGGATAAATTCGCTGTCAATGTGAAATTAGCGAAACGCGATCATAAATCTCCGAGTGACAAGGAGAGGATCATCGAAATCGCGTTCTGTTCCCGCGTTACCTCATCGGAAGCAGATCTTATCCGTCCGTTTTCTTTCAGAACGCATTCCAAAGCGCGACGTATGAATGGCGTATCGCACAACAAAGATATCCGTTACGTAAAATCAGCGAAAGTTCTCGGAATATTCATAGGACACTGTTCGCCGAAGATCGCCGAACCGGATCAGATCGCGTTTTCATAGAAACATTTCTTAGGGCCCGAACATGTAGAATGCGAGCAACTGTCAATGGTGAAAATGTGTTTTGGTTTTTCGAGCCACGGTTCGGGGTGTTTTAAATGTATTACTATCATACATTATTTTCTCTAATTCGTTGAATTACTATCGAAATCAGTTAAACATAGCAGTAAATATCGTTTAGTGATTTTTTGCGTTGAAAAATATTGATTGGCAGAACCCTTTTCTCTCTTATAAATTTGACAGATAATCAATAAATCCGTGGCAGGAGGCTAACATGTCATCAATAAATATTACCATGAAAACTGTGTTGCAAAATTGTAAATTTTCAGGAAAGACAAAAAACTGATGCTTAAAAACTGCTCAAGTCACAGCGTTGCAATTTGTACCATAATACAAGAAAAACATAGAGCATCAGTAATTACTCCTTTTGTAAAATAAAAAAAAGCGAAAAAAAGCTCTATTATTTGAAAAATAGAGCTTTACAAAATGCTGCTTGCATGTCTCTAGTGACAAATACCGTTTTGATAGTCGCTCAAACGGTTTTTGGGTATTTACATATTTAGAAAAAAAACAAACAAAACATGTTTTTATACAATTGCATTTTATTTTTATATTTTTTGAATGAAATTGATTTTGTCTATATCGTCACACTCGCATTCTTCATTTTCTTTAACGAATGTTTTTCCATCTTCACAGAGCTCTGCAAAAATTGGAACTCACTTTCCAACTCCGGATAGATATCGACACTAGTAATTTTTCAACTATCTACTTTTTTTTCTTCATTCTGTCTGCTCCTCAATTATTCTAACATTATTTTGTTCTACGTGATATGGCAGAATGAACGGATTTGACACAGAATTAGAGAAAAAGATGTATGATACTCGAAAAGAAGGCTCATTCTAACACGGGTTCATTATAAAAATCGCAACTTCGTTGCTCGTTATCACTATACCTTCTAAACTTGTATCATAAATAACTTTTATAATGTGCAATTTGATTTAGGTTTCGAAACAACGATACAATTAAGTTTCAATTGAGTTTCAAACATAATGAACATCTCTTATTTGTTGTCTATTTAAAAAAATGGGAGGGCTGCCATATCTTGGATCGGGTGAAAGTTATAACGTCTATAAATGAGCAAAAATACTTTTGACGTTTTTTCTTAATTATTTTCATGAGAGTGACACCTTCAGAATTATGTGCGGTGGACAGTTTTCATTGAAATGCTATGTATGTGAAGTGAACAGGAAACTAACAAAATTCATATCACTAGACTAGCGGTAATTAGCATTTTTATGGACATTGACTTATTCGAAAACCAGTGCTAAATGTCCAAATGATTGAAACATGCTGAATTGGCAACCCTGCTCGACTCTCGAACTGCAAAGAAAGGAAAGAATAACAAATATACAGGGTGGCCATTTGAAAACGAAACAGACGAGATTACAGACGAAATAAATTTTTTCGATAGAAATGCTCGGACAGGTCGATTTCTGTTTCGAGGGGGACAACTTGAGATGTAGGTTACGGACGCATAGCGCTTCAACCCTTGCTACTACAACCCTCACCTCCAATTTCTGAATAGGAAAGATGGGGTGAGTGATACCTCATTTGAAAGGTTTTTCACAAAAAAAAACACTACAAGTGCCATGAAAACACCACTTCATTTTCAAATGCTTCGTCAAGAATATTTCGAGAACTAATGCATAAAATGAAAAAACAATTACTGTGCCGAAATCAGTATAAAAATACCTTTCAAATGAGGTATCACTCACCCCATCTTCCCTATTCAAAAATTGGGGGTGAGGGTTGTAGTAGCAAGGGTTGAAGCGCTATGCGTCCGTAACCTACATCTTAAGTTGTCCCCCTCGAAACAGAAATCGACCTGTCCGAGCATTTCTATCGAAAAAATTTATTTCGTCTGTAATCTCGTCTGTTTCGTTTTCAAATGGCCACCCTGTATGTGAGAACATTCGAGATTCAATGATCGGAACCAAAATCTGGAAACATAAACCCGCTTATCTAATGGACGATATCAGCAAAGAAAAATCATAATCATATCTCCCCGACCGGACTGCAAACAACCGATCGAACAATTTAATCTCAATACCAATCGGCAACAATGGACCAGGCAAGATAATAATTAACAAACAGAAACAATTGTTCCGCTATCCGTCGCAGATCTGGAACTGGCGCGGGAGATTAGGACGTCCATTATGTGGATAATTTCGTCGATAAGAGCTTTTCGAAATTTCCCGCAGCCAAACCGTGAACAACTTTCCCGAGCGCATCTTGGAGATAGGAATTGCGGGTCTACTGGAATTATCGAGCGCTTCTTTAAACTTTCTTCTCTGTTGAAGATGTAATTATTGCAGGTACAAGAGTGGCGGTCGTAATATGCTTTCTTGAAGCGCATTGTTTTAACGTTTGAAAACGATTGAGAAGTCCGAAAAAACTCACCAAAACAACATAACGAATCGAAAACAAAGACCCAATACTCGTATACGACGTTTCTCCAGATGTGCAAGGATGTATGAGTCGAGTCCCTTCGATGATGTCTCGGTTGACGATCTTTTGAACGTTCGGAAACAGGGTTCCCGATCTCTATTCGACGTCGATGAGTGTTCACACCGCTCGAGTATCTTGCGTGCATTGTTTACCAAAATAACCTTTGAATGAATCTTTTAAAAAAAAGCTTTTACTCTGTAGAAGAATATTTCTCCGATACTTTAGTTGCTTAGTTCCTAGTTGCTTAGCTTTAAGTCTGACATGTCCTATACACTGTGAAGTGTCTTATTGGAATGAATAAATTATTATTATTATTAGTATCGTTGGTTAACATAGGGCGACATAGAGCTCGAGCTCTCTGAAACGTTTGAGAACAGGGTTTGCAAACCGTGCTATGATTTGCAAGCAGTGTTGGCAAACGGTAAATAAATGCGCCTTCAGAAGAATAGGTTATAGGTGGACACTGTAAATCGCGAAATAAGCTTTGGTTAATTTCGACAATCGATTTGCATGAGACCTCACAATTTTAAGCATCTTGATGTGAATGATTTGTTGAGGCTTTCGCGGCCTTCTTTCGATGTCACTTGTTTTATTCACCACGTTTCGCCAGTTACTGTCTGGCATCTTCAGGAGTTCTACTTTCAGGAGATGTTCTCGCTGAATTGATCTGATTGATTATCAATTAGGTCTGAATGTATCAATCAACATTATCTATCTATTAGGCATAGTTGAGTAATTTCTTCCTCTGAAACTATATACGTGACACCCTCCGTAAAATGCGAAGCATTTTGAAAAGAATCCATTTCAGATATATCATATCTCAACAGAAAATGAAGACCATCCACTAGAATATCGGATAGACAAAAAATTCAAATTTGAATAAATGGACTTATTGACATTTTTTAAATCATTTTTAAGAAATTGCCCACGACAGAGCAAAATGGTTAAGGCTGAGAGAGGCTTATGTCCAGCAGTGGACGAGACAAGCTGTTATATACTGATGGGACAGTGTCTTAAGAACCACTTGTAGAATGATCTGTAAATTTTTAGAGAACTTTTCGGGAATTCAATAAAAAACATCATCCTTAGTTTAAACTATTCTAACCATGAAATTTTTCGAAAAAAGTAGCCTACGTCGAGAAGATGGTGGGGTATTTCGAAATCAACACTTCATGGAGATTATGAGTATAAAAATTGGACCTTTTCATGGGAAAAACAGGGTAGTATCGTGCTTCAGCACTTTCGGATCAGACTGCAAAGTCAGAAATATTTTAAGATTATGCGCTGAAAACTGTCCATTCCGTCAAAAGTTGAATCATTCTCCTAGCACCAAATTTCTGAGAGTTATCGACCGTCGGTCACTTTTGACTTGCCCTGTATATGTTGACGAATTCAATGTCAAACGACGAAGTGGAACCTCTGAAGATTCTGACGATTTTTCTTTTTGTTTGATGAAGGAATCGGATATGAAACGTGTTTCAACAGTACCAAGTGTTCTTATATTCATTCTCAGGCAAGAAATATTTTCAGAATTATTCTCTCCTAGCCAAGTATATAGTGTAGGAATTCACGCTGTAGCATTTCTATTATTTGAAAGGTTTTTAACTTCTTATGTTTCAGAGACTGACAGTGAACACTTCAAAGCAAAAAGTGATGCCTTCAGACATTGACATTGCCCACAATTTATCCAGACGCTTAGCCCATCGCGTGACAAATCAAGTGTAAAAGTATAAAGAATTAATTCAACAACATCGCTTCTCGATCGCCCGGTATTACAAAGCCAGATGAAACTTTCGAGCGTGCAGCATCTGTTAATCGGTCCGAGATGATTCGAAGGAGATGAAAGTGAAGATCTCTCGATTACGACAATTAGCAATTTTGAGCGTGCGCCTGTCGTTGGTAATTCAGCGAGCTTTCCTGGGTAATTGGACAGTTTGCTTGGACCGATGGCTGATCCCCAGTTCGAGAGGTCTCAGGCTTTCTCCGATACCACCGATTCTTGAGAAATTAGCAATTTCCCGGAAAACAAATTGTAAATACTGGATTGGCCGTCGTAACTTTGTTGGCATGTTATTTTTATTCAACCTCACCATGACCTTAACTATTCTCCAGGCATAACCTCACCTAGCCTAACTTATCCTGCCTCAGCATAACCTTAATTATCCCGCCTAGAAATAATACAATATAATCTCAGCCCGATAAACACAGGCCGAATCCAAGGTAAATAATAATACCTATTTCAGATATCAATACAAATTTATTCTGATAGGACTCTGAATTGTCCCATTATTTGAAATGTTTATATTCGCTGATGTTTCAATTAGTCATTTGGTATCTGTCAAATGTTGTTGATTCATTTCATTTTGAAATGTGTTCCTTTTTCAATAAATTAATCCAGAAGCGATCCACTCCCAGTAAACAATTGGCCATATTATTATGTATATCCATCCAACAAAATGAGAGTGGACATTTAAATTTCTTTTGTTTATGATTATAGTCCGCACATGATCTACGATTAACTAATTTTTCTATTTTTAATAGTTCTTCTTGTTTCTTGTGTTTCAATTAAAAGTTTTGATATCCCTTCTGTGTAAATTTTTTCTTCAAATCCACTTTACTTTTCTTTTCCGTTTCTCATTCGAAGGTTTAGTTTTTTACTATCATAGATCAAATCATTTTCTGTTTTGAAATCAGTTCTTATGTTGAATTCTGAACAGATTCTTCTAATTTTTTTTGAAGGCGTGAACGTAAGGTATTAAATGGTGGTCTTTGGCGATTGCCTGATTGTTCCTGATCGTCACTATACTTTTAGTTACATAAGTTTTCTCCCTCCCAATTGAATATTGTTTTCTCTACAAAATAAGCTGATTTTTTTATGTGAGTTATATAGCGGCATCAACTGCTGAGGTTATTAGCCGCAATAAGCTGATTATTTCAACATGTAATGACAAAACGTGGGATTAATGTTTGTTGAGGAAGCCAGCGAAAGGAGTTGTAGGTGATTTTCCGCTAGATGGATCTCTCAGAAGAGACTTCTCGCATTGCATTTAGTTCTGCACTTCATGGTGTTTGTCGATGCATCAGACTGTGTCGCTGATGAGCTCTAATAAGAGCGTAACCGGTCTGTCACTTCTCTGCTCAGATGACAGAATTTTCTCTCTTTTGCTTAACCTACAAATTTTCTCTCCATTTGGTTACTACTATATTTCGATTATGGCCCATGAATAAGGAGTTAACACCCGTTTTATTATTTTTATTAATATTTAGCGTCTCCAATTGATCGTGTGAATAGGGTTTCTGACCTGGAATCCGTGTTTTTTTTGTTATTTCGGTAATTCCCGACGGATATTTGGCATTCGTCTCGCATGCCTGAATGATGCACTGGATCGAGTGGCGCGAAGCGATTAACTCGAGGTATTTGGGTTAGTTGGCGGCAACTTTTATTCGCTGAATAACGACAGTAATCCTGCATCACTTTTCGGCGATTTTTCGAAACGCGCTAGTGATTATTCTATCGAAATACGAATGATGATTCTCCTTATTTCATAACGAGGAGTAGAGTAGTATGATTATCGTTGAAGCATTGCAATAATAATATCGAATGTTTATCATCAGAAACGCCGAATATTAAACCATTATTTCTGCTCTGTAGAGGATCGTTATGGGAACCTCACACTTTAGTGGGGCCTCGTAAATATCTGGCATGGGTTGGAGTTGGTTAGTAGATCATTTTTCACGTTTCTCGTTGTTATTCCCGTTTAAATTCCACTCAGGGTAACATTGAAATATTAAATATAATTAATATTTAAATTTTTTTCCGAATATCATCAGTGTCAGATTTCCTGATTGACAGGACCACTTTTTTTAAGTAACCCGAAATGGAAAATTTTGATGAGCGAATAGTATAACATCTATGGAATAATGATAAGGCATTTATTTCTTTAAAAGAAATCTCAATTTCTAAATTTGCATTTTCAGAAAATGCAAATTCAATCCCCTTTGAATTGTTACGGTCCAGAATTCTACTTATTCATTCAAAATTTTATATCAGAATTTCTTTTTTTATATTCAACAATAATTTCAAGTTTGCAATTAAAATTTATAGAGGTCGACTCTTTAAACTCAAATTGTTATTTCCGTACAACGAAATTATGCTTCAGAGAGATATCAACCAGATTTTTTTGACTGTACAAGTTTTTTTTGTTAATGAAATAAATTCAGAGTATTCTTTTCATCTTTCTTTTTCTGTTAGAATTTTGTTGAGTGAAGACGCAGAAGTGGTGAATTCGAAAGGAGTAGCACAGTTGAAGAGTAATTTATAGTAATTGTTGGATTAGCGTTACTGAATTATATTTTCTTTCCAAAGGCATAATTAACGATTAGATTCGGATAGCCTGAATCACCTTTCATATGCGTAAATCCTCGTGATTCGAGGGTTAATTAAGAACTATTCTTTTTTCCATTTTCTCTAGAAGTAACAGTTCGCTTCTTTTCCTAATTCATTTTCGTTTCATATCTTAGATTATTGTTTTCTCATAATTTTGGATGCGATAATTTGTCTGAGGATAATTCTGGACGGGTCATTGGCTCAGATGGAACGATGGAAATAACCAGGCCGATATCACGTGTACCCCATCACGCTGTTTCTGGAAAAAAAGACAAACATTTTGGAGCTACGTTTTTCGAAATTTAACCGAGTTAAGTTAAAGACCATTCTTTTCCTTGGTGTTTTACCTATGAACCTAATTTGAAGATTAATTATTACCTGTTTTCTTTTATTTTATCACGTACCGTCAACTGTAGAATTTCTGAGTCTGAAGTTCACCTGGTTAAGAAAACTCAGCAAGAACTCATTCAGCCTCTACTCTAAGAACATTATTTTTTATTC
The DNA here is from genome assembly GCA_038502775.1 of Hippodamia convergens. Taxonomy (NCBI): domain Eukaryota; kingdom Metazoa; phylum Arthropoda; class Insecta; order Coleoptera; family Coccinellidae; genus Hippodamia; species Hippodamia convergens. The sequence continues at coordinate 36,857,702 of CM076611.1, read as the reverse complement.
ACTTAACTATTTCATAAGTTTCAGACTGTCGGTTACCTGTACTGTTGTCTATATCTCGATCTATATTAAAATAAACTGTGTCTAAGTAGTTACTATTATAATTTTTTGAGTTGAGACCATTCCTAGGTTAATAATAATAATAATAATAATAATAATAATATTTATTTCGAAAATCATACATATACAAAAGATAAACATATACATAATCAGAACGAAATATTTGTCAAACGATAAACTAAAATTCTATGTGGTATGTGAAGAATTCAGATACTCATCTATTGTATATGGCTCAAGATCTAATAGAAACCTATGCAGCCGCTTTTTAAAACTACTTATATTTTCTATTTGCCTTATGCTCAGTGGCAATTTGTTAAAGTATTTCATACAAGAATACTTAGCTCCTTTCTCTGTTACAGTCAATCTATGAACAGGATATATGTAAAAATTATTTCTATTATTATAAGAATGTGTTGGTAAATTCGAACTAAAGTAATCCCTATTTTTGAAGAGAAACATTATGCATTCTTCTATATGCAGTGCTGTTACAGTTAAAAAATTACTTCGTTTGAAAAACCCCCTGCATGAAGTTCTAACATTGAGCTTGTTTATTATTCTGACTGCCCTTTTTTGTGCTATGAAAATTTTTTCCACTGCTCTGACGCTACCATAAAAAATTAAACCATATCTAACTAGTGATTCAAAGTTTGAAAAATAAATCACCTTCAACCCATTTTCATTGAGGTATTGTGACATTACCCTCAAAGTGTAGCAAACTGAGTTCAGCCTTTTGTTAAGTTTTTCTATATGAGCTTCCCATGATAGAACTGAATCGATTGTTAAACCCAAGAGCTTAGTTTCTGTGCTTATACTTATATTAGATTCATTTAGATATATGTTGTTTGGATATTCAACGCTAGATCTTTTAGTTTTGAAAATTACACAGTTTGTTTTCTTTTCATTCAAAATAAGTCTTTCATTTGAGGTCCATTCAGTTAAGAGTTTAAAAATCCTATCTGCATCATAGAGTAAAGTTTGTAAATCTGGATTAGTTATTAACAAATTCTTATCATCGGCATAGTTAGTTAGAAAGCAATTTTGACCTTCAATACATTTCTGAGCATCATTAACATATATGATAAACAAAATTGGACCAATAATACTTCCCTGAGGAATGCCCATTTTAACAGTCTCTCTCCTAGATTTAAATGACACCCCTTGTTTAGTGACAACAGTTTGCTGCATTCTTGCCGATAGATAAGATCTCAACCAGGAGAGAACATTTCCACTTATCCCATACAGCATTAACTTCTTCGTCAAAAGTTGGGTGGTTCACACAATCGTATGCTTTTGTAAGGTCCAAAAATAAACCCATTACGTGATTTTTATTCTCGAGGGATTGTAGAATTGATTCAGTAAACTCGTACAAAGCTGTCTGTGTTCCTCTTCCTTTCATATATGCATGTTGACCCATATAGAACATATCATTCACTAGGAAGTATTCCATTATTCTGATGCTCATGCATTTTTCAAAAACTTTGGAAAACCCTGGCAGCAAACTTATTGGTCGGTAATTTTCCATCTCTGATGTATTTCCTTTCTTATGTAATGGTATTACAGTTGCCACTTTAACTTTTCTGGAAAAATCCCTGTTCTGAAAGATGTGCTGATGGCATGAGTTAGGGGTGTGCTGATTTCATTTATACAGAATTTTATCAATGAAGTTGGAATTTCATCATCTCCACTACTGTGTTTGTTACTTAGGCTGTTTACTATTCTTATGATCTCAGTTTCTGTTATTGGTTTTAGAAACATTGAACGGTCTGCTTGTTCAAAATAAGCTTGGTGATTTCCTGCAGGCGAATCAGACAACAAACTGGTGGCACAGTTCAGAAAGTAGCTATTTAATTGATTAGCTACCATCTCACCATCTCCGTTAATCTGGATGTCCCTGGTGTACCAGATCCACTTTTTATATTATTTATGATGGCCCATACGGTTTTTGCTTTATTATCAGAACTTTCTATTTGATTTTGAAATTGTTCCGCCTTTTTTCTTGCTAGTGTATCCTCATATAACTTTTTTGCCCTGTTATACTGTGGTCTGAAAGTCGTGTCTACTGAGCTAACCACATATAAAACATCCAATTGTCTCTTACATTCTTGTATTTCAGGATCATTTAATAATTTCGTTTGTGGCTTTTTTCTCTGTTTAATTCTTCTGATGGGAAAACTGATATTGAAGTGGTAAAGAAAAGTGTTATGAAAATTATTCCATGTTTCGTCAGGATTGTTTGCAGTATATACTTTGGTCCATTCTTCTTCCTTTAGCCTATTTTTGAAATGTAGTTTGTTGAAGTCATTGAAAATTCTAGTGGAAATTACTTCATTGTGTTTTTGCATGAAAAAACTTATGCTTTGCGCCGCATGGTCTGAAATCAGGTTATGATGAACTTTTACCTCACAATTTTCAGGATAGTTGGTGAAAATATTGTCTATCAAAGATTTGGATACTTTTGTTACCCGTGTATACTCTTTCACCATGGGAAACATGTTGTATGAATTCAAAAGAGAAACAGGAGTTCTTTTTCTCTACTGTTATCTTTCTCATGCATTGGAATGTTAAAGTCACCGACCAGGAAAAATGTGCCCTGGAAAAAACAAACTTTGATAGTATGCCCTCTAGGCATCTTAAGAAATCCATCGCTACACCACCAGGAGTGTAAACACATATAATGACAGCCTCCTGCCCATTCACAGTAAACTGGCATACACTGCATTCACAGATTCCTTCCTCGGACAGAGCTGTAATATGTTTGAGGGATTTGAGTTGTGTTCCTTGTCTAGCAAAAATTGCACTTCCACCATGTTGATTTTCAATTTTGCGGCATACAGCCTCAGCCAGATAGAAATTGTTGATTCCAAAATTACTCAACTGGGCATCTGTTTTCCAGTGCTCTGTTAAACATACGAAAAAGCAGTCAGGAAAATCTTGAATGAATTTTTCCAACCTATTGACACAATTACCAATCGATTGAATGTTTTTGGTGAATTATAGTTATCTTATCACCTTCAGAGGAGTCATTATTCAAGTTGACGACTTTAGATTTGGTTGAGCCTCTAAAAAATGTTGTCCTCTCATGAAATTGAATCTGGCAAAGGAAACACCAACCGGCCAGAAATCATTCTTGTATACTTCCTATTACTCTTTCATTGTCAACGGAACTCCACCATATAGCTCTTAAAGCCTGCTTGATTTGACCTAGTATTCAAGTTCATGAC